>BQNB010165891.1:0-14170 GCA_026074375.1 Tanacetum coccineum | reverse complement strand
CTTTTAATCTTCATAATGTATAAATGGGTTGACCCAGCCCATTAGATGGGTACGGGTGGGCCCATTTAACATTTCTTCGATTTCGGCTTTGACTTTGACCTTTGACTTTGTCGGGGTTGACTTTGAATTTAACTTGGTTGACTTTGTCTTTTCACGCTTTTCCATTCTGTGCTCGGTTTTGTTCGTTTTTACTTGATTTTTCGTCCTTTTCTCGGATATCCGTTTCCTGCACAATATAAATGAAAACATACAAATACAAAGTATTTTTGGTACGTTTCTGGTCATTTAAGTCCGGTTTAAATGGAAAACGGTATGTGTAATTCAGCACATACCAGTAGCCTTTCGATGGCTTCCCACATTTCTTGAGCTGTTTGACATGCATCAACAGTTGAGTATATTTCATCTCCAATTCCAGTCAATATCAAATGAATCGCTTCTTTTTCTGATTCAAAATGAGCTCTGTTCTCAGGAGTCATATTCATAACTGTCTCGACTGTTGTTTGTTCAGGAACTGCTGGAGAATCCTCTGTTGCAGGAACAGCTGGAGTTGTGACAATCGTTGGAGTGTAAGGACCTTTAAGAATGCACTTCCGTAAGGCATCACCATTTGGTCTTGTATCAATGTATCGTAAGAATCGTGATCGCCATTGTGCATATCGTCCTGTTGCAAGCATTGGTGGACGATCCCTTGAACCTGCTGCCATTATGTTGTTATGCATTTGACTGTCAGTTGTGGAAGTTACAATTAGAGTTGTCATGATGAATGATTGACGAATTATGAAGGATCTTGAGTGTTATGAAGTGTTGTGATTGAATCTGTGATTAATTGAAAGTAATTAATTTCCACGGGATTTTACAAGTCAAAGATTTAAACCGAGAAATTGAGTTCTTTCGCGGGATTTTACAAAATCAAGAGGAAACCGTAAAAAGTTAACTGTTGTTGTTAAAGTTTGTTGATTATGTTTGTTGTGGTTGATTAATTGTCCTTGTAGTCCGAATTAAAGTCCAAAGTCCTTGTAATTAGTCCTTGAAGTTTGTTTGTAAATTGCTATGTCTTTCAAAACGCAATCCCAAATGTGAGGCAAAACGCAATTTATAATCACGGACAAAACGCAATATTAGCTGTAGGCAAAACACAACTTAGTCTTGAACAAAACGCAATGACACCTCTAGGTAAAACGCAACTTAGTCTTGAACAAAACGCAAAGCACAAGTCGCAATCTTTGTAACTTTCTTTAACAAAACGCAATTGTGTTATCTGACAAAACGCAATCTTCCTTTGTTCACAAACAGCAAGAGTTTTGGGACAAATCGCAACTCAATTTCACAAACCGCAATGTTTCACAAAACGCAACAACAACAAAAATTTTCTTCACAAAACGCAGTATCTTTGCCGAGACAAAACGCAATGTTACGAAAATTTGGGCAGAGTTTTGTCTTGATTTTTTGCAATAATGGTCTTCAATATAGAAAAACGCAGTGGTCTCTTGAAGCAAAACGCAACAAAATCTTGACCAAAACGCAACGATCTTTGGCAAACCGCAACAGTCTTGAGGAAAACGCAATGTCTTTCAAGCAAAACGCAATGAACTTTGAGCAAAACGCAACAAGTACAAAGGTCACTTTCACAAGTCGTTTTCACGTGGTACTCTTTCTTGTCTTTATACACAAAACGCAACCTTTATAACCAAAACGCAACTAAGCATTTAGCAAAACGCAAGCAAGAAAAATTCTACAATCTTTTGTCTTAGCCACGAAATAAATTGTAGAACCTCACTAAATGATACAAGGGTTTGTTTTAAGCACGAAAGTACACAACTTTAATAATTTTAGCCACGAAATAAAGATCAAACCAAGGTTTTTTTTTCTTTGCGTTTTAGTTCGAAGCAAAAGAAGAAAAAAAATAAAAAAATACACGAAATTTGATTTTTTTTAAACCACAAATCAAACACTAAACACCCGAGGCTTTTGATACCAAATGTCGGTTACCCGTAATCACTTCACTTCATTACTAGTTACACGAATTCAAGAAGAAAAGAGAAGGAGATTAGAAGAGGTTTAGAGAGAGAAACAAGAGAGGGAAAGTGAAAGAGAATGGTTGAATTAACTTATAAGAGAATGTTTACAAATGAGACCAACACCCTCTCCATCCTTGGAGAGGGGTATTTATAATTAAGACTAAAAGGCTTGCATGCCTTTAGTAATCTAACGGGCCGTGGCTCGGGTTTCTTGGGCTTCCGCCCGTTACATTGTGACCGATTAGATTACAATAAGTAGCCCGTTTACCGTACCTAGCTAAATACAACGTATATTAATTTAGTGACCGAGAAAAAACACTAATCTAATTATGAACAAACTTCCCATTGTTCGACTCAATACATTTTGAGGCTAACAAGATATATAAATAATTTTGCAAACACAATTGGCCATAGAATCTTCATTTTTAAGAGTTACGGGACGTGCAACCTACCGTTTCGAAGCTATGAACGTCCCCTAACATATTTTCATTCCCAAAATCAGTTTTACAAAGTTTAACCCGGCCAAATACGGATCTCTAATTTTCTGCACTAAGTGGGTATTTTTAAACCCCATCAAAACTTCAATTTCACGCATCGCGGACATCGCCAATGCTCATAAACTATCCTAACACTACCACTAATCATCTCAAACAATGATCCACCTCAAAAATTTAACATGCACTATAATTCATGGATTCTAGATATAAAATCAAACACATGCAAACTATACAAAAATTAATCATCACAAGAATATAAAGAAAATACTTACAACAATGTAGGATAAAAAAATAGATGACACGAAACCCTCTTGGGTTTTCTTGTTTGGCCGAACCCCACACACACCCTAATTAATAAACCTTAACTTGATTTTTATGACCCAATATCTTGCATAAATACTTGTAATTAAACTGTAGGATCCCGTAACACTTTCACTTCATACAATCGATCACGAAATCGGAACTAGAAATGAGGAGGTGAGTGAGTTGTTTAGAGAGAGAAAGAGGAGAGAGAGAGTTGAGAGAGAAAAGAAAAGAGAAAGATATATGAAAAAAAGATATTTTCTAAAAAAGAAAATATCTATATATATTTAGATATTTTAGAAAATATCTAAATATATATATACCCCTACACATTTAATGTGACGCGCGGGATATTTAACTAGGACCCGGGCTCGGGTTTTGTTTGGGATTAAACCCGAAACATATACAATATTAGATTATCTATCGAGCCCGATTCCCGATAATATTTAATTACAACATTAACTAATTAAAGACTGAAGCTCCATCGTAGAGTGACCGAGCTTCCTTGTTCGACTCAATAAATTGAGGCTAACAATCTCCCCCGAAGTGAGGTCTTGAACACGGGAACGAGCTTCCTTTATTGACTCAATAAAATTGAGGCTAACAATCTCCCCCGAAGTGAGTTCATTGATGACACTTCTTCATGAGATCAGTGAGATTGCTTTTGTCGTTTAAGCTCGAGTGTTCTTGGTCTTTGTCTTCGTTATATGTTGTAGGCTTGTTCCTTCATGCTTTGCGATCTTGACTTTGAGCCTTTGTCATTGTCTTTATCGACTATGCCATCTTGCGATCTTGTGTCTTTGACCAACATGCTCATACTTTTGCATTATCTTGAAAGTTTCAAATCAGAGTTAGCGGAAGTCTTTGTCTTTAAATCTTAAGCTTTCTAGATAGTTTGTCTTTGTAGATTGAGCATTTGAATGGGATTGAGGTTGCCGTTACCACCGTTTGACCTACAGGTTTACGTTAGTGATAAACGAGAAAATTGATTTGAAAATCAATCGATGTGTCACTCGTTAAAGAGTTTTTGTAACACATCGAGAGTGTCATGTTTTTATCAAAATTCATCAACCGTCAATTCATTTACTGGACCAAATCGATATCCAGTTGTCACGAGTTTGATTCATATAGAATCTCGCAAGTCACCTACCGCAGTGCTGTTTAATGATGACACTGGAAGGATTTCCATTCGTCATTGTGAATACTAAAGAGTATCACTCTGAATGTTCTGGCAAATATCACAATGATATTGCGTAGGACTCTTGATAACAGCTTGTGAACCTGATGATGTTCAACAAGTGTTTGTTATGGAATGTGTCCTAACGAGATTTTGATTGATCTCTTGGCTCTAGACTCGATTAGTGCATTTTGGTTTTAGTACTCGGAGGCTGGAGCAGACTGCCACCTATTCAATATCAACAATCTCGGAATGAGATGTCAATAGATAACGTGTGTATCTCCGTGACAAATGAGACAAGTTTCTGTTGAGAGAAACCCGAATGGCTGGGAAGGGTTGTGCATTGCATCACTGGGTCCATGATGTCGTTTTCAATGTCAGCAATCAACTTGTGATACTGACAGCATATGTATCGACCCGGTTTCTGCCTTAAGTTGTGTGGAGGGCTTCTATCTTTACACCCTTTATCCATACATTTCTTTTTAATTCTTCAACGCCATTCAATGCTTACCATGACGTCATTACTAAGCACCTTGTTGTGATTGTTTCAAGGTGTTAACTCAGATCTTAGTCGGACATTTCCATATACAATCATCTTCAATCATGACCTAAGGACTGCGATTTCTAACTTTGGATTAAACCTTGGTAGATCCTCCGGTACTGTTGGATCATAGAATTGATTCCAAACCTAACCACCTTATGGACTTCAGAATCGTCGTGAATTAAGATGTTTGTGGGTATAAGATCGAACCATAAAACCTTTTCATCACATTGAGTCAAGTCAATTAGATCATATTTTAAAAACATATTTCTCCGCCCTTATTTTAAATATAAACTCTAGTTTTGTGAAATACCTTGTGATTAAAATATGTCTTTGAAAATTCTGTGGGAGAAAATATGTCAGCATAATGGTTTGGAACATTTTGATAATGTTTTGAATACATAATAATGGTCGTTGTTGATGTATCCAAGAACATTAAAAGTTTGTTTTCCAAAAACTCCCCCTCAAAAATAGGACCAATTGAAAAATTATTGTCTTTTGAAACATGTGAGGGATGGAGTATTGAACACACAATTTTGAAAGATTATGAATTGTCATCGAGAAATTCTTGAAAAATTGTTCAACTTTTTGAAAAACCAAATGTTAGAGGACTTTTCTTCTAACGTTGAGGGTAAGCGCACTGAAACGTACACTATCCTTTTTCTTGAGCTAAAGAAATTGAATGTCTTGTAAGAACAGCTCAAGACCGAGAAACGTTAATTTTCTCGTTGTGAGGATAAGTTATAAACCTTCCTTTATTTGAAGTCCGGGTTATGTACTAGACATTGTACATAAGCCATTTAAGAAAATTATAAATTGACATGTTTTTTGAACTATTTGCAACCCTTGCTCGAACTTCATTTACCACACCCGTGGTCAATGTTAATTCGAACATTTCTAAGCACGTAAACATGTTTAACGATTCCAAGAGACATGTCGAGAAGGATTCTTTTGGAAATTTTCCTTTTTTCAGATTTAGTATTTGTATATATATACCTGTAGTCCTCAAGCATGCTATGTAATGTGGAATAGTAATTCCCACCTTGTCGTGATGTAGTTGTCTTGTTTGCTTAAGGAACAACTTTTGGAACCAGCTTTGAACTTGACTGTTCATTGCTGTGGTCTTGAATTCCGAGTTCTGAACGGTTATGATCAGAAGTCATTTGATGAAGAACGAGGCATGAACTGCGTTGTTCAAACATCATTTGAACATTGAGGAACGGGGCCTGAAGTGTTATTTTCAGCAGACGCCATTGACATTGACGACCGAGGCTTGAACTGCTTTGTTCAAACGTCATTTGACATTTCATCTTTTGTGAAACCATTCTGGAACTGGTTTCTTAGATATCAAAAATTTCAGCAACCACACTCTGAGATTTTCCTGCTTTTCATTGTATAGTGCATCTGCAGTTATGTCAATTCTTTGTTGCATTGACCATTTGAAATGACGTACCTGCACTTAAAACCCAGAGTTTGTTTGCATGCATAATATGAGGGATATCAACATTTGAACCATGGTGTGGGTTTCATTTTTCAACCTGCCCATGGAGGAGTGCAAGAGTTGAATAACCATCCTGTGGGAACCCACCTAAGACAACATCATGAGAATACTAACCCGTTGTTGCCACCTAAGACAAGAATTTTAGGAGACCAATAGTTTTCGTAGGGACAGTGGTAAGTCTTTCTGTGTGCAAAAAAAAAAAAAAAAACCCTATGTCCTTTGGGGATCAGTCTTTCTGGTTTCTTAGATTCACTTGTTTTTTCAACGGGCACATATCTCTTTGTTGTGTTATGGGATTTTGCGTCCTTAATCTGTGCAGAAGCACGAGGTTTTAACTTTGAGAGGTATTCTAAGACGCATTCATCATGATTTGCACATAAAGGACACCTTTATCATGGAGGACTTGGCAAGTCATTGAACTTCAAGAAAGGCTATTGTTTCCTATGTTCTCCTAAGTGAACATTTTAGTTTGAAAACCCCGACTACTCATTGATGTTTGCCGATTCCTAGGTTTTGGTTTGCAACGCATTAGCATGTTGGGTAAAGCTACAGGATCATCATACTAGGTTTTTTATCCATCACTTCTGTTGTCTTCTGAAGTTGTGCACTTTTCTATACTATCTCTAGGAAGTAGTTAAACATGCATTTGATGCCTACTTTTTTCCTTGGTGACTGGTGTGACACATGCTTGGGCAATTCCTAGAGGGGGCCGGTGCAATCACATTGGTGTTTTCGGAACTGCTTGTTTTCTAATCTGAGGCAAATTCTTTGAGGACTTGTTAACAAACCATACCGACACATTAGTTTATTAGCCGACTGTTTTCTTTTGAAACTTCTCATTTCAGGAGAATATGAAAAAGGAAGCCTGTTTCCTAAACTGATGGTTTTGGAATTCGTTGAGCATTTGGTTGTCAAACAACAGATGGTTTATTAAACTGAGTTTCCACAGACTTTCCCTTGCATTTCTCGATGAGTTTCTTTCTCACTTATTGCTATGTTCTTGTCTTGCATTTGAGCTTTGAAATCTTGTATTCAGAATATTGGTTCACGTTTCTTTTCGAAATACATTAAGATCCATTTCTTTGCAACAACTGAGTTTGGTTTTTTCATTGTTCTTTACATTGTATTTAATATGCAAGTTCAAGGAGAAATGCGAGTGTTTTTCAAAGTTTTAGAAAAAACTTTTTAACAAATTATTATGAACTTCTTTGTTTAACAGATTCATTGTTTCAAAAGCTTTTTGTGCAAGACTTTCACAATTCTGTGACTTTATGAGATATAAGCATTGCAATTCAGTAATTAAGCATTTAAAATCAGACAGAGAATGCAAATAACGAACATGAACATCTTTAGACACACACTCTTCGAGAAGTAGATCATAAATGTTTGAAAAATCAGCCTTTTCAGATTCAAGTTCGTCAACCTCTTTTTCAAGGGATTTAACGTACTCCAAATCGTCATTCATTTCCTTTTTTAGTTCATGAACAAAACAATGACTGTCTAGTATAGTTTTTGTCTAAAAGAGGCATTAATAAAGGTTTTTTGATCAAAACTTCCATAGTCTTAGCAGTTTTGGTTAGGAATGCCAATAATATGATTAGACCAATGCTTGATTGACAAATTGTTCTAAAAAGATTGAAGTTGTTTGTCATTTCGTTATAGAATTGTCTACTTTTACTAATGGATGTTAGAAATGGGTAGAAAGGGCCAGGTTTTTAGCATGTTTGGCTCTGTCCTAACAAACGTTTTTTCTCCACATTTGTCTTCCCCTAACTTCTTTTAGCGCGTTCCAACTGAATCAGGATAGGCTTTGATTTGGGTTTGAAAAGTTTCATAAAGACTGTTTTTGATATTGTAATCATGTTGTTTACACTGTGTCTTTATCCAGATTTTGATCTACTCTACCTTTCAAGAGTCACTGTCTCCTTCCCCATTGGGGCAAAATCTTTTGCGGATCAGAAGTATCATATGGGAATTCATAACAAAACGAGGCTTATCAGATTGAGCTTTCTTGAGTAACTTTGGATTATGCAAAGGTTATCTACCATGATACGTTGCGCATTTGTGCTAACATGTGAATGTCTGAATTGACTGATATGCGTTTATTAAAAAATTTCATTTAAAAACTTTATTTGTTTGTCCATTTCAATTCATCGTGTCAATGTCTCTTCTTCCTTAACCTTTTAAATCCGAAATAACCTTACTTTTTCTTCTTGAGTTGACCTCAAATTGTGACCTAGTTAACTGACTCTTTTTGACTATCTCAACGTGGTTTCTGATTTACAACTGAAATTCATAGGTTTTAGTTTTTTAAATTTAAAACATCTTGTATGTCAATGTCTTTACGAGCTAAAATCTAGAGTTTCATTTAACTTTGTTTGAAGTATTTTATAATCACTCGTTAGGTCATTAAGGGCCGTGTACTTCTCAAGCTCAGTCTGTTTGGTCTGAAGTGCAATCAGACAACTATCCCGACTGCTAGTAGCCTCCCCTAGAGCCCTACTAGTCTCATCAAGGTTAGTTTTGCACTCCTTTAGTTCTTGAGTCAATGATGCGTTTGCTTTCTTTAATTGCTTTAAAATCGTTTTGTTTTCCTCAGTTTCAAGAGTTAAATTTGCAATTAAATTAGCAAGCGCAGCACGCTCATCAACACATTCTGCAGCATTTTGGTCAACCTGATTATCATTATTACATATATTTGATGAATCAGGAGTGACATTGCTATCATCCTTCTCCAAAACATATGTGTCATTAATGGATTCAGGTTGCTCAGAATGTCGTCTTTCATTTGCAAACACATTACTTTCATCATGATTTTGTACCTGTTCCAATGGCGTATCAATAGAACTTGATTCTGCAGGTAAGACTTCCTGAATCTTTGCCATGAAACCGTAATGTGCTTCCAATTTCTTCTTTTCAATCTCTTCATCTGATACAATCCTACTGCTTGTTTCATCTCCTGAACTTGTAACCGATGATTGAACCTCTTGAACCTTGCACTGTTGAATCTGCAACTGTCTTTCACTCAACTTTTTCAACGTCATCTTAAGCTCTTGCTCATGACTTGCTCTTTCTATCTACTTTCGGTGAGGGCTATTATACATTGCTCAATGGAGTCCATGTTTTGAATTATTGTTTCCTTGAAGGTTTGAGCTTTCATTGTAGTGTAATGCATTGAAATCTTGTATTATTACCCGAGCATTTTGTATTATACTTGGAAGCTCGAACAAATATCTTTGAATGCATGAAATGTTCCAACAAACTGCCCTTTGATCGCAAAACGCAATTCAAAATTGAATCCATCTCGTGAAGTGAAATCCAATGCTGAATTGCATTTCCTTCCAAATTCTGCATGTTTTCGAGATAGCACAGACGCGAAAAGCCTTCAATCGCATCAAAGAGTCCGGTGAAAAGCTTCTCTAAACTCGTAGTACATTGAGTGAGGGTTTAAGCTACGAAGATGTTGATTGTTGTCTTGAGTGCATCAAGTTGTTCGGCAGGAGTTTTTCTTTTAAATTCTTTGGCTTGCATCTGCATGTTTCGTATCTCTGGTTCCTCTAAAACTGAACCTGAAATGAAGTAACCTTTGTATCACAATTTATCGTAAATTATGAAAGTGTAAAAGATTTGTTGGATCTTAAGTGGATATGATGTATTGAGTTGTGGTCTTGTATGCAATTCACGTTCACGGGATTTTACTCGTCTATGATCAAAACCGATAAGTGATTAACGGGATTTTACAAGATCACTAGATAACCGTGAATGAATGTTCGGAGTCAGCGGCCAATGATTTAATTGTCTAAAAACAGATAATTTTCTGGCTAGGGTTACAGCAGATTGTTTAAATAGGCTCACCAAACTGAAACGGGCCTAAAAATACAGATGGGCCGTGAGCTAGAACAAAAACAAGTGTAACACAAATTCCAAAAAACTGAAAAATGTCAATAAATCATAGTTAACGAGCTTTTTGGGCCTTAAGAAATCCTTAACCAGTATCGGGGTCGGTATCGCGATCGGTAACGCGATTCGTATCGCGATCGGTATCGCGATCGGTATCGGGGTCGTTATCGCGATCGGTATCGCGGTCTCGTTATCACGGTCGGTATCGCGGTATCGGTATCGCGGTCGGTATCGCGATATCGGTATCGCGATCGGTATCGCGGTATCGGTATCGCGGTATCGGTATCGCGGTCGGTATCGCGATCGGTATCGCCATCGGTATCTCGATCGGTATCGTTATCACGATCGCAATCGGTATCGTTATCGCGATCGCGATCGCGATCGGTATCGTTATCTCGATCGGTATCGGTATCGCGATCGGTATCGCGATCGGGATCGGTATCGGTATCGCGATCAGTATCGGGGTCGTTATCGCGATCAGTATCGGGGTCGTTATCGCGATCAGTATCGGGGTCGTTATCGCGATCGGTATCGCGGTCGGTATCGCGGTATCGGTATCGCGGTCGGTATCGCGGTATCGGTATCGCGGTATCGGTATCGCGGCATCGGTATCGCGGTCGGTATCGCGGCATCGGTATCGCGGTCGGTATCGCGGTATCGGTATCGCGGTCGGTATCGCGGCATCGGTATCGCGGTTTCGGTATCGCGGTCGGTATCGCGGTCGGTATCGCAGTCGGTATTGCGCTCGGTATCGTTATAGCGATCGCGATCGGTATCGTTATAGCGATCGGTATCGTTATAGGTATCGTTATAGCGATCGCGATCGGTATCGTTATCTCGGTCGCGATCGGTATCGTTATCGCGATCGCGATCGGTATCGTTATCGCGGTCGCGATCGGTATCGTTATCGCGATCGCGATCGTTATCTGTATCGCGATCGCGATCGGTATCGTTATCGCGATCGCGATCGGTATCGTTATCGCGGTCGCGATCGGTATCGTTATCCGCGAATCGCAGATCGTAATCGTTACGCGATCGCGATCGTATTCTTATCGGCATCGTGATCGATATCATTACGTTTTCCGAGCGATCGGTATCCTTATCGGTATCGCGACGGTATCGTTATCGGTATCGAGGATCCGCTATCGTTACGGTATCGCGATCGGTATCGCGATTCGGTATCGTGATCGGTATCGGGCGCTCTGTATCGTTATCGGTATCGCGATCGGTATCGGTAGTTGGTATCGCGATCGACTATCGTTAGCGTATCCTGCATCCCAGCTATCGTTATCGTTATCGGTATCGTTATCGGTATCGTTATCGTTATCGCGATCGCTATCGTTATCGGTATCGCGATCGCTATCGTTATCGTTATCGCGATCGCTATCGTTATCGCGATCGCTATCGGTATCGTTATCGGTATCGTTATCGGTATCCACCGCGGATCGCTACGTTATCATCGATCACGTATCGTTATCGCTATCGTATCGTTATCTGTATCGTTATTGGTAACAGCGATCATATCGTTAGTCGGGATCGTCGATCGCGATCGTTAAAACGTATCGTTAATCGCGATTACGATTGCGGATTGTGATCGGTATGGTTATCGCGATCGCGATCGGTATCCCGCGATCGTAATCCACGTCAATATCCGATCGGTAGTATAGCGTATCGTATCGTATCGGTAATCTGCGATCGAATATCGTTATCGGTTTCGCGATCGGTACGTTTATCGTACAGCGATCTCTATCGTTAATCGCGATCGCTATCGTTGTTCCGCGATCGCTATCGATCGCTATCGGTATCTTTAGCGATATCAAGCTATCGTATCGTACGGTATCGCAAGCAATCGTATCGTTATCGGTAGGCTGATCGAGGTATCATATCGAGATCGTGATCTTATCGCGATCGCATCTTTATCGAGATCGGTAATCGCGATCGCATCCGCGATCCTCGCGATCGGTTATTCGTGCATCACCGATCACGATCCGTACTACATCACGATCGGTAACGTTATCACGATCACCGATCGTTTTTATTTTTTGCGTATCGTATTCGGTATGCGATCGTTATCGGTTATCGGTCTATCCGTGAACGGTATCCATATCGTATCAGCGATCGGTTAATCGTTACGTTATCGCGATCGATATCGTTATCGTAATCGCGATCGCTATCGTTATCGGTATCGCGATCGCTATCCTTATCGGTTTCTGCGATCAGCTATCTTTATCGTTAATCGAGATCTGCTATCGTTATCAGAGCTATCAGCTATCGGTAGATCGTATCGGTATCACGCTATTCGGTATCGTTATCGGTATCGCGATCGGTATCGTTATCGGTATCGCGATCGGTATCGTATCGAGATCGCGATCGCGATCGTTAACGTTATCGCGATCGTTATCGTTATCGGTATCGCGATCAGGCCATCGAAAAACGGGCAGCGCGAACACCGCGATCGTTATCGGCATCGCGATCGGTTGTCGCGATTGAAATCGTTATACAGTATCGTATCGTCTACGCGGTCGGTATCGTGGTCTGGCAATCGAGTCGGGTGATGTGTATCCCCGCGGTCGGGAGCAGTGCGTTGGTACCTTATACGATCGCGATCGCGATACCGATAACGATAGCGATCGCGATCGCGATACTGATAACGATAACGATCGCGATAACGATCGCGATAACGATCTCGATAACGATCGCGATACCGATCGCGATACGAATCGCGTTACCGATCGCGATACCGATCGCGATAACGATACCGATCGCGATAACGATACCGATCGCGATCGCGATAACGATACCGATCGTGATGCCGATAACGATCGTGATCGCGATGCCGATACCGATCGCGATACCGATAACGATACCGATCGCGATACCGATAACGATACCGATCGCGATACCGATAATGATTCATACATACCGATAACGATAGCGATCGCGATACGATAGCGATGCGATACCGATAACGAGAGCGATCGCGAATAAAGCCGATAACGAGTCCGATCGCATACCGATAACTATAACCGATCGCGATAGCCGATAACGAACCGATCGCGAGTAGCCTGATAACGATTACCGATCGCGATACCGATAACGATAAAACCGATTCGCGATACCCGATAACGAAAACAGATCGCGAATAATCACGATAAGGATAACCGATAAGTATACGATCGCGATACCGATAAGATACGATCGCATCGCCATAAGATAACGATCTCGCGATCGCGATAACGATACCGACGCGATCGCGATAAACGATCCGATCGGGACCGGATAACGAGACCGGAGCGCGTCCGCGATAAACGATACCGATCGCCGAATCGCATACAGAAAAACGATCGCGATCGCGATAACGATACCCATCGCAGAGATCGCGATAACGATACTGATCTGCGATCTCCGAGCGATAGATAACGATACCGATCGCGATCGCGATAACGATACCGATCGCGATCGCGATAACGATACCGATCGCGATAACGATACCGATCGCGACCGCGATAACGATACCGATCGCGATCGCGATAACGATACCGATCGCGACCGCGATAACGATACCGATCGCGATCGCGATAACGATACCGATCGCGATCGAGATAACGATACCGATCGCGATCGCTATAACGATACCGATCGCGATCGCAATAACGATACCTATAACGATATCGATCGCTATAACGATACCGATCGTGATCGCTATAACGATACCGAGCGCAATACCGACTGCGATACCGACCGCGATACCTATAACGATATCGATCGTGGTACCGATAACGATACCGATCGCGATACCGATAACGATACCGATCGCGATACCGATCGTGATACCGATCGCGATAACGATCGCGATACCGATCGCGATAACGATCGCGATACCGATCGCGATACCGATCGCGATACCGATCGCGATACCGATCGCGATACCGATCGCGATACCGATCGCGATCACGATCGCGATCCCGATACCGATCGCGATATCGATTGAGACCCCGATCGCGATACCGATCGAGATCCCGATCGCGATACCGATCGCGATCCCGATCGCGATCCCGATCGCGATACCGATCGCGATACCGATAACGCTAACGATAACAATACCGATCGCGATACCGATACCGATCGCTATACCGATACCGATCGCGATATTGATCGCGATAACGATCGCGATCGCGATAACGATCGCGATATTGATCGTTTGGATTGATTGACTCCGTTTGTAAACAATTT
>BQNB010165890.1:0-14170 GCA_026074375.1 Tanacetum coccineum | reverse complement strand
CCTTCTTACCCAACAAATGATTATACCTTCCACACACTCTAAACATTCCTTTCTTCAACCAACCCATAATCATGTTTGCCCACTTTTTTCTCTCTTATTGGCAATATGATTAGTAACCTAAATCAATCCTTTGATTTCAGACTTATCACCATCATCTTCATACTTCTTCTATATAAACCTTCATAAGCTTAAACCCTCCTCACTTAAACCTTCCCCAATCTTATTGATGACGTGTCATTTTATACACTTTTTCGGGGTCATTTAACCCTCCAAATCATGCAAATATCCCCATTTATTGTGCTTAATCATTTCTTTTTGTTGTATTAGCATTTGGGAAGCATTTGGAGGAAATACACGTGGCTTGGACTCAATTTGGGAAGAAACAGGACAAGAATGCAACTGTACGAAATTTTGATCAAGGATGGTTTCCAAGTCGTGGAGATGGCGTCAGGATTTCCATCTGATGTCGTCATGATCTCAAGGCGACGACATCACAAGCTTTCATGACGGTGTCAAAGTAGCCGACATAGAAGAAGCCCTGAGTAGGTTTGGCGGGCTGATGGCGTCAAAATTAACAAGCGGCGCCGTCAGAGTTGCATGCCTATATATACAACCCTTATTTTTTAGGTTTTGTGTGGAAAAATCATGTGGAAATCGTTTGTATGCTTAGGAGCAGACATTTAGGTCGTTTTTAGGGTTTCTTAACCCTTGTACACACATCATAACTCCATATTTAATTGAAGTGAAGTTCTTTATCCCTTTTAATCATTCAATATGTCTATGTATTGTTTGATTAATTATTCTTTGATTTTAATTAACATGCTTGACTAAATCTAAATTGTGTTTGCTTATGATTGCATGAAACCTAGTTGTTTATCTTTTGTTATTACTTCTTGTTAATGATGTACGCGTTAGGCTTTAGAAAACTAGCTTCTTAATTGCAAAGCGAAGACATCTAAAGAAACACGGCCAGGTCAAAGGATACCCACGCAATAGTCTTTATACTACCTTGCCATTTGGGTGGATTTTGAGTTTGGTGTTTAATCTATTAAATACTTACATATTCCATTACGAGGGTGACGGGTAATAAAATCGGAGAAGACAACTAGGGAGTATTGCATTATTAGGTAAACACATTTGTTTAACTATAAGAGTTTTTCTATCACTTTACTTTTCTGCAATTAGTTTAGAATTAGGAGTAGTTTATTAGTTAAATCAATCCCCTTCAAACCTGAGATTTTACTTGCTTTCTAAAAAATATAAAAACACAAAAATATTCTTCTCTCAACCTCTAGACCTTAATAACCATTCAATTCTAGCCTACCCAAACTGTTCCCCTAGAGAACGATAATAACCCCCGAATCTTGCCTATACTACACTACAACGGTTAGGTACACTGCCTGGGAGGGTTGTAAAACTTCTGCGTTTACAACATCCGCATCAAGTTTTTGACGTCGCTATTAGAGACTTGTCTAGGTTTTGGATTCTATCTAGCTTAGGCCTACTCACTAGATTTTGTTGGGTTCAGTTCCTGAGCCCTTCATTCTCTCATTAGATTTAAACATAAAATCTCCTAAGTGTTTCTCAAACTAAAGTCTTTCAGTTTGAGTCACTGAAGCCTTTCAGCTTCAGTCGTTGAAGTTCCTTCAGGGTCAGCTCTTCAGGTCCTTAGAGGATTGGGAAGTATCTTCACTTCAGTGTATGCAGCGGTATAGAAACTGAAAAAGGACTCTTGGTTGGAGCTTCAGTTCAGCTTGGCTGACAATTCCAAGCTGAACGTTGTCTATCTCCTTAACAGAAGCTGAAACGTGTTGTTTCACTTCTAGAAGGTTTACAAAGCGGGAAAAAGATTGCTTTATGTAAAAAGGAATAAAGCAATCTCCTTGGGAAATGCTACTTCTAAAGTTGGTATAGAAGTACAACAACTTTCCTTAAAGGACTGTACCTAGTACTAGAAAGCAAACGTGCATTAATTGGTAGCTCAACCACCCATTTAATGCTTGCCACGTAGCTAGGTTAAAACTTGTAAACCCTAATCCCTTTGCCTATAAAAGGAAAGGGGTTCCCAGAGTAAATGCGATCTCTTCCAATTAATGTGATACACATTGAAGAGTTCATTTATCTCTCAAACAAACTGACTCGTACTACTGAAAGCTGAAGCTTTAGTTTAGTCATAACACGTTTGTTTTCTTATTCTCATAACTTTGGTTAGAGAATAAGTTCGAAGGAGATAACACCCCAATTGTCATTCAACCACCTTGCTATTCCGCAAGCAAGGTGTGTCATAGATTCTTTATTTGATTCTAATAAAGTCTATACGTTGAAAAGTACTTCTGTGTGTTTTAAACTTGTTCTTTATATTGTTTATATATATTTGTTTAAAACTCACTTTGTTGCTATGGAATCTGATTAGTTTAATTTGATAAACCTTATATCAGATTCCAAGGAACCAACAAGTAGTATCAGAGCCAGGTTTATAAAATCCCTTTAAAAGGATATATAAAAAAGGCTCAAAGATTTTTAAAATCAAGATCCATCTTAAATGGCAGCAGTAGAAGTACCACAGACTCTTAAATACAAAGGTGGCAAGTTAAATGCAGTTCCTATACTAGAGGTGCAAAATTTCACCAATTGGTAAAAGAGGTTCACGTGCCACATTATTGGTATTGAACCTCAATTTAAAAATATCATCAAAAATGGTCTTTTTATCCCCATGACAGTTGGTCAAAGGAAGCCAGAGAATCAATGGACTGGAGATGAGAGAAAGGCTGCTAACTTAGATCAGCGACTCAAAAGTCTCATTATGTCTGATCTTCTAGATGACCAAATGAACTATGTCATAAACTGTTTAACAGCTAAATCAACATGGGATGACCTGATATTGTATCATGAGGGCCCCTCTGATGTGAAAGAAAGTAGGGTCATGGACCTGAAATTGTGCTATAATACGTTCAAATTTAAATAAGGTAAATCTCTAACACAAACTTTCACCAGATACAAAGCTTTGATGAATGAGTTAGTAAATGATGGCATCAAACTTTTAAAGCTTGAAATAAATAATGGTTTTATAAATAGGTTACCAAAGAAGTGGCTAAGCTTCTACCAAAGTCTCAAAAACACAAATCATGTGAAAGATTCTGAGCTTGCTTCTCTATTTGGTAAACTCAAATATGAAGAAAACCTTATAGACGTTATTTATGAGACTGAAAAGAATAAATCTCTTGTCTCTACAACACCTCTTTCAACTACTTTCTTCTCTTTCTCTATTGTTCAGGACTTTCAAGACAGTCCTGATGATGAAGAGGATACAAGAAGCAATCGGGAGTATCTGAATGATCTTGAGGAAGAATACCAAGTAAGAGCTCTTTTAGCCAAATATAAAAGATTCTTCAAGAAAGGTACTCAAAGATTCAATAGTACAAAGGCAACTGACCAAACTGAACATTACAAATGTGGCAAAAAAGGTCACTTTGCAAGAGACTGTTGGTTAAAAACCTTAGTTTCCACATATCAGTCACCCTTTCAATCAAAACCTTTCATTTTCCCTCAGCACAAACCTGAACTAAGGCCTGCCAAAGACTTTGAAGCCAAATACAACAAAATCAAGTCTAAACTGGCTCTCCTAAGTTCTAGTGCTTCAGCCTCTAAAGCTTCTATGGTAAAGAACAAAGGTCTTATCACAGAAGCCAATAAATAGGATGAAGAAGAAGTGTCATCAGATCACAATGAAATGGTGGAGGTAAAAGTACTCATGGCACTAGATGAAGAAAATGATGCTGTCAGCAAAGAAAGTGCCAGAAATGGTGAATGGGTAAAGATCTCTATGAGAAAGGTACACACTCTTCTTGAAATAGAAGATAATAATGATAGAAAAGTCTGTCTAGATTATTTTTGTACTGATCTAAATTATGTTGAAGAACAAAGAAGCAATCTTTTGTCAAAACATAGAAATCTTATTCATGAACTAAATACACGCAAAGAGAAGCTTTTAGTATTAAAACAAGCAAAACTTGAATTTCTTACCATGCAGCATGTAAACACTGAAATTCTCAAAGAGAATAAAAACTTAAGATCTGAACTGAAAGAGCTAAAAGAAATCACTAAAACTTGGCTTAACAGTTCTAACAAAGTAAATCAGTGTATCAGTGAACAAATCCCTTCTCAAAAGAAGAAAATTCTAGTAGTTAATCAACTCACTGAAGATCCCTACAGTTCAGGGCAAAAAGACCTAGTCTTTGTAAAATCTTCAGCTAATGACATAAAAGTGACCATACCTAGTGTTGAAAGACCCTGGTTGTCTGAAGATGAAGGTTTTATTCTGCCAAATCATGATACTGGTAGGATACTCCCAGGTGAGTCACAAAGAAACACAACTGATCCTTTAGTTTCCTTCACTGACTCTTCGGCGACTGATTATGATTTAGCAGATGAATCTTCAGTCTGTAGCACCCCTCTTCCTCCACTGAAAAAGTTGGAAGGTGTTGAACCCATTTCTGGACCAAAGACTATCAAATCAATTTTGAAGTCAAAATCCACACTCAAAGCTGAAGCTTTAAAAGGTGTCATAATAAATGAACCATCCTCAGCTCCTGCTAAGGGTAACAAAAGCTCTTCAGCTTTAAAAGTTCACTCAGCTCCTGCTGGTAAACCAAAGAGTGTAAAAATTGAAGATGATCCTTCCTTAGCTATTGTAATGAAAGAACTTAACAGTCTAAAATTACAAGTTAGCAAAAACCAGTCATCTTACCCCAGAAGTAATCAATCACAACAAGTTCTACAAAATGCACTTCAAAACAAATACAAAACACAATTCAAAAGGAGTTGTGATTTATGTGGCTTAAACAATCATCTCTCTGAAAATTGTTATAAAGTTCTGTTTTGCAAAAGGTGTGAGAAAACGGATCACAAAACTTGCGATCATGCTGAATATATGTCCACCATGAACATGTCTCAGCATCTCAAAAGTCTGGGTAGAGCTTCTTCAAGACCTAACATCCCAAGACCATCAAAACGCTTCTTTCCACCTTGCATACATTGTGGTGGTATAGATCATTTATCCAATGAATGTTTATACTATCCCATACGTAAATTATGTGGAAGTTATAACCATGACACAAATGGTCATAACATGATTATCTCTCTAGAAAGAGAGATCAATCCAAGAAGTCCTTAACATGCCTTCAAAAGATGTGAAGCTTGTGGTAGCTCAAATCATACCACAACTGACCACTATGATATTGAATGGTTCAAAAGAGGTGAAGTACTTCATGCCAAAAAGGCTGAAGCTTTAAAATCAACTAAGGCTGAATCATCAAATGCTAACAGATCCAAGACTCCCACTAAAAGGTGGGTTTTTAAGCAAAACTAACCATTCTGAACGTATTTGTGCAGTGTGACATCAGGAAGCCTATCTGGTACCTGAACAGTAGATGCTCAAGGCATATGACTAGTGTTAAGAGTTACGTGCACAAATATGTGGAACAACCAAGACCTACAGTGGTGTTTGGAGATGACTCTACATGCACAACTGAAGGTTATGGCTCTATCAAATGTAATGGTATAGTTTTCACAAAGGTAGCATTTGTAAATGGCCTTAAATACAATTTAATTAGCATGAGTCAACTCTGTGATGGTAAATATATTGTTCAGTTTGATGTGAAAAGAGGAACAATCTTCAACTCTAACAAGGAAATTGTTATGATTGCTCCAAGAGTAAGAGATGTATATGTTCTTGACATGACATCTTCTGATCAAGAATCTTGCTTCTTTGCCAAAGCCTCTGAAAAGCTTAACTGGATTTGGCATAAAAGACTTGCTCATCTAAACTTCAAAACAATCAACAAACTGGTAAAACAAAATCTTGTTATTGGTCTTCCCTCACTTTTCTACTCAAAAGATAAACCATGTTCATCATGTGAAAAGGGAAAACATCATAGGGCCAGCTTCAAAACAAAACAGACATCCTCTATCAAGAAATATCTTCATCTTTTTCACATGGATTTATTTGGACCTGTAACTCCCAGGTCCATTAACCATGAAAAGTATACCCTGGTCATTGTTGATGAGTACTCAAGGTATACCTGGGTATACTTCTTAAAAAAGAAAAGTAAAGCACCTGAAACCATCATGTCTTTCATCAAAAGAGTTAAAAATTAAAATGACATCAAAGTCAAACAACTCATAACTGACAATGGTACTGAATTCAGGAATAACATTCTTGTCAACTTCTGTGATGAAAAAGGGATTTCTTAAAATTTCTCTTCTCCCTACACACCTGAGCAAAATGGTGTTGCTGAGAGGAAAAATAGAACCCTCATAGAAGCTGCAAGAACAATGCTTTCAGGATCTGTCTTTTCTAAACAATATTAGACTAAAGCTGTAGCCACTGCATGCTACACTCAAAACAGATCCACCATTGTGAAAAGACATCTCAAAACTCCTTATGAAATTTTTCATAAAAGAATCCCAAACATTAATTTTCTTCATGTCTTTGGATGTCCAGTTTACATCCATAATCATAAAGATTACTTAGGAAAATTTGATGAAAAAGCTGATGATGGTTATCTTATTGGATACTCACTTGTTTCTAAGGCCTTTAGAGTCTTTACCACTAGAAGACAACAAATTGAAGAAACCTATCACATCACTTTTGATGAAAGCCCTGCGGCTATCAAATTCTCAAAACCTTCAGTTGACAACATCAACATTGCTGAAACATAAAGATATCTACCTCATGAATATCTTTATCCTTATGAACCTTCTCAAAGGTATCAAACAAACAGCAATGATGTGTCCTTCATAGAACCCTATGAATGTCCTGAACCAGTGGTTCTTGAAACTGAAGTTTCATCTGACCAAAATGGTCATATAGATCAAAATGATCAATCTGTGCAAAATGATGAAATCTTAATGATGATAATTCAGAACATTCCAATCACACCAATAATGAACAAATCATTGATAATCTCCTAAACACTGAAGATATTCAGATCTTTGAACACTTATCCTCTCCAAGTGTAGAGGATACTTCAACATAAAATACTATTCCAATTCCTCCACCCTTACCTATTCCATCAGTGGTCACTCCAGTTCCTCAAGACAGATGGTCTCAAGACAAACACATTGAGCTGGTCAATATCATTGGTAATCCAGGGGCTGGAATGCTCACAAGAGCTATGGCCAAACAATTTAGTGTTGCTTCAGCTCATGAATGTCTCTTTGTAGATTTTCTCTCTGAAGAAGAACCTAAAAAGGTCTCTGAAGCACTAAAGCATCCTGGATGGGTTGATGCCATGCAAGATGAACTAAACCAATTTGCCAAAAACAAAGTCTGGACATTAGTTCCTGCACCTTATGGCAAAACCATAATTGGCTCTAAATGGGTTTTCAGAAACAAAAGGGTTAAAACTGGAATAGTCATCAAAAACAAGGCAAGACTTGTAGCTCAAGGCTACAATCAGCAAGAATGCATAGATTATGATGAGACCTTTGCTCCAATTGCAAGACTTGAAGCTATCAGAATCTTTCTTGCCTTTTCCACTTACATGAACTTCATAGTTTATCAAATGGATGTCAAAAGTGCATTTCTCAATGGTAAACTAAAAGAAGAAGTTTATGTCAAACAACCTCTAGGTTTTGAGAGCAATAAATTCCCTAACCATGTTTGCAAACTGGACAAAGCCCTTTATGGAATTAAACAAGCTCCGCGAGCATGGTATGAAACTCTCTCAACCTTTCTCACTGAACACAAGTTTGAAAGAGGAAAGATAGACAACACTTTGTTTGTCTACAAAACTCAAACTGATGTGATTCTGGTTGAAATCTATGTTGATGTTGAAGATTAATCATCTTTGGGTCCCACAAGCAAAAAAAATTTGTGTAAACACTCATGCAAACTGATGACTCAAAGATATGAAATGAGCATGATGGGTGTCCTCACCTACTTCCTCGGATTTCAGATTAAACAATCTAAAAGAGGCATTTCAATCAACCAAGAAAAATATGTCAAGGATCTGCTAAAAAGTATGACATAAATGGTTTATCAGTGAAGACTCCAATGGTACCCCCTAACAACTTAAGACCTGATCTTAACAGCAAAGCTATAAATGAGACTCAATACAAAGGTATGATTGGATCACTAATGTACCCAACTGAAAGCAGACCTGACATTCAATTCTAAACTTGTCTTTGTGCAAGATATTAAGCAAATCCTAAGGAATCACACCTTATTGTTGTACAGAGAATTTTTAGGTACCTGAAAGGTACTCCCAGTTTTGGTCTTTAGTATCCAAAATGTTTAGGTTTTGACCTAAAAGGATACTAAGACTCTGACTATGTTGGATGCAACATGGACAGGAAAAGCACTTCGGGTGCTTGTCAGTCTCTAGGAGGCAAACTTGTATGCTGAAGTGCAAAAAAGTAGCAATCTGTAGCTATGTCTTCAGCTGAAGATGAATATGTAGCTGATGGATGTTGTGCCAATATACTATGGATGAAAAGTCAACTCACTGACTATGACATAATATATGAGAAGGTACCCATATTTTGTGATAACTCAAGTGCTATTGCAATCTCAAACAATCCAGTCTTGCACTCAAGAACAAAGCACATTAATATCAGACATCACTTCATCAGAGATCATATTCTCAAAGGGGACATTGAATTACATTTCATTCCCACTCAATATCAACTTACTGATATCTTCACTAAGCCTCTAGATGAGCCAACTTTCAAAAGATTGATTGTTGAACTAGGTATGTTGAACATTGATTCAAAACCTAAAGATTCAGCACTAACTGAAGAAAACTGAAGCTTCAGTGTCTTCTTCTAAAACTGAACAAATTTTCATGTTAAATATCAGTTTAGTTTTTGCATACAACCTTTAACTTGCTCGAGTAAAGTAACTGAGCAATCACATGTGTCTCATTCATGGATTTGCATGAGCATGTGTGGTTTTGTCGCCTTCGCTGGAGCACAGATACTGGTCAAGTCAAGAACTGAACTCATAAGTTTATTCTCTTCAGTTTAGTTTAGCCAAATCATTTTATCTCAATCTTCAGCTATCTCTCGAGTGAAGTAACTGAGCAATCATATATGTCTCATCCATGGATTTGTATGAGCACTTGTGGTTTTGTCGCCTTCGCTGGAAGATTGATGATGATGAAGATTACAATAATCAGTTCAGCATGACATACACACCAAACCTGAACCTAGTCTAGCTTTTTCAAAATATCAATATAAAGGTCAGTTTCAAAAAACAAATGTGATTTTCAAAAGTAATATTATTTTATCAAAATAATTTCCTTCCCAAGGAAGTTGTTTAACTTTAAAATAAACATATTAAAAGAGGAAGTCCAACAGTTAAAATGACCACATCATCTTTCTCTCACCTACTTTTTCAGTTGAATAGACGGTTATTCACGGTTCGAGGTGTCAGAAGCATGCTTTGTTGACTTTCATTTAATACAAATTTTGGCACACATGTTGAAACCTAACCCTAAAACACTCCCATAACTTTATAACCTCAAATGATAATTACAATTTCTCAAAGGAAATTTTGTAATTTCATCAATCATATAAATCACAACACACCATCCACATCACACTCTCACAAATCCATCAAGAACAAACAAAACACACACCTTCCACCAGATCAAAACTTCAAAACCCTAATGGCAGAATCATCCTCACAAAACCCCTCATCACCTAACCTCACTCCCAAAAAAGAACTTGTCACTCTTAACAAACCTGAAAGCCCAAACCCTTTCTTACCTGCCATTCAGGTAGAGTTCACATTTGAGGAAATTGCCTTCACCACCAACAATGAAGTCGCACTTTTATATCCCTCACACCCTAACCAAGAATACTTTAAGGATGTGTCTGACTTCATTTCCAAATGCTGTCTAAAAGAAGCATTTACAAGAGCCCCAAATCAATACAAAGAATACCTAAGTGAATTCTGGTATACGACAAAGGTCTTACCAGACTCTAAGATTTAGGTATCCACTCCCACAGGAGAAGTTAGAGGAGAGATAGGTATCACCACATTTAGAAATGCTCTTAGGGCACAATACTTACCTCACTCAAGTATGTATGTTCCTCTACTGTAAGACCATGGTTTACAATGATAGGGTACAATGGGGATATTGGGGCAAAAGGAACTCTCAAAAAGAGTTGTCTTCCTCCTAGGTGGAGGTTGCTGATGGGTCAGATCATTCAGTGCTTAGGTGGGAAAACAGGTGGCCTAGATCAAATATCTAATAAGGACGCCACCATCTTGTATTGTTTGGCAAATGGTGTCCAAGTAGATTATGCCAAAGTAATTTGGGAGGATCTCATTCACAAGCTGAACAAGAAGACTAGGGAAAAGATTGTTCCCTACCCTAGGTTTATATCTCTTCTACTTGAACACATGGCACCTAAATATGATAATGAAGAACTCACAATAAACCCTACTCAGGTCTTTAGTGTTCATAACTGGATACTGAAGCCAAACCAACCTGACAAACCTCCCTTTACCGACCACATGAAGGCCATCTGCAATCTAGATGTTACTGTAGACTCCAAAGCTCCCAAATACTCTTCTCCAACAGAAGAGGTTCCCCAAGGCAAAAAGGCTGGAGCTAGAAATGGACTCAGAAGAAAACAATCTTCAAAACACACATCTGAGTCCACCACTAAGGCATCCAAATCTTAATCTGGCCATTCAAAGAAGAAAACTAAGTCCAGTTCGGCCATGGACACAAGCCTAAACCATCCTTCACCTCTCATACTAGTGGTTGGTGAAATGCATAAAGAAGCACGACAAGCAGCTGGTGGCCTAATATCTTTAGGGGACACCAGTAAAGATGGAGCTCACCCTCAGCTCAGTAGTGGTATGTCTGCATTTCCTATAATTGAACCTGTTTGATCAGCTTCTTTCATTTTGCACTATGAGTCTGCATTAGGACATGATGCTTCAGCAGATTTCACAGCTAAAGCTGATTCTGGAATATATGTTCCTAAGGATTCCATACCTTAACAACAAGGTATGGATGAAGGAACAAAAAACTACTCATTTTCTCACATACTTGCATGATCTAATCCAAGTGTTCTTGTAGATAAAACCAAATCTGCTGGAGATAGGTTAAAAACTGCCCACACTACTTTAGGTGCAAATAAGGAATCAGGTTCTGATGACATCTCATGAAAAGTAAAGCTGGAGGATTTATCAGATATCTTGAAAGATACAAGATCTGCCTTCTTCACTCCTGACTCCTTAACAGATGAGCCAATCATTGTTTCAGATGTGAGTAAAGAGGAATAGAATGCTGAAAACGATAAAGACACTGAAGATACTTCAGTCCCTCCTCCATCTCCAAAATCAGCTCACATTCAAGAGTTAATGGCTCAGGTTCACTTACTTTAGTCTCAGAAGGAAGAGCTAGAGCAAGCAAAAGTTAAAGCTGAAGCTGAAGTTGCCTCAATGAAAGCCAAGCCTTCATATCCAGACATTAACCAGCTAACTGAACTTCTAGTAACTTCCCTAAAGCCTGAACTATCCAAACTCTTAGCATCACATGACTTTGCTAGCTGCTTGCCCACTGATATGAAAGAGCTCCCCTCAAAGATCACTGGATTATCTGGAGAAATTAAAGAGCTAAAGCAGCATATTAAAGACATAGAAATCGAGCTGCCTAGGGATCTCATAGAGATACTAACAAAACTGGAGTTATTCACTTCAACTATCTCCAGTCTATCATCCCAGGTAGCTGAACTGAAGAACATTTAATGGAAACCTCCACCAGAGTTTCTCAATTTACCAAGTCAAATTTCTTCGGTTCAAGAAAAGCTTAAGGCTTTGGATTCTCTTCCAAATCTTTTGCACAAGGTCTTTGATACCTTGAACAGGTTTTACACCGTGATGGAGAATGCATCAGGAGCTGTAAGCATGGGTGTTCCTTCAGCATGCCAAGCACCTCCTTCACCTATTGAGGGGGAGAAGAACACCAAAGATGCTAGTACAAACCTGAAAAATGAATTAATTGATCTTCTAGGCAAAGATGTTGTGACGCAGTACTACACTAAGAAGTTACTCTTTGATAAATACTATGACAAGATGCTGAAAAGAAAGAAAAACCTTAAGATCACCAACTGTGAAGTTCTCACAAAGAAATGCCCTATCACACTAAAAATATATAGGGAAGATGGGTTTGAGGAAGTCATCTCAAATCTCAAAATCAGTAATCTACATTCAGCAGAATGGAGAGAAGTACTACAAGCTTGTCCAGATAAAAGTGAAAAAGGATGGAAAACCATTTATGATTTGGTAAAGACAAGAGTGGATCAGCTAACTCAAACTGAACAAGAACTCAAGATTGACTTGAACCAACCCCTCAAAGAACAAGATCCTTTGGATAAGCTAACTGATTTAGCTAACAAGAAAAGAAAAATAACCAGTGACTTAAGAGATCATTCCAGGTCAACAAAGAAACATAAGTCATCATGTTCAACAGGAAGAAGATGATCATTGAACAGCTAAGGCAGAAGAATGAATTTTTTGTAATAACTTTATCTTTTGTAAATGTATTGTTATGAAAGTTAGAATGAAAGATTATCAGTTTATGTTATTCAATTCATATCAATTATGTAAGAAGAAGTTGTTTTGCTCACTTACAATTGATTATAACTTAGACTATTTGTATATTCAAATAGGGGGAGATTATTGGGTTAAGTTCTTGAGCCCTTCAGTCTTTCAGTAGATTTAAACATAAAATCCCCTAAGTGTTTCTCAAACTGAAGTCTTTCAGTTTGAGTCACTGAAGCCTTTCAACTTCAGTCGCTGAAGTTCCTTCAGCATTAGCTCTTCAGGTCCTTAGAATATTGGGAAGTATCTTCACTTCAGTGTATGCAGCGGTACAGAAACTGAAGAAGGACTCTTGGTTGGAGCTTCAGTTCAGCTTGGCTGATAATTCCAAGCTGAACGTTGTCTATCTCCTTAACAAAAGCTGAAACGTGTGTTTCACTTCTAGAAGGTTTACAAGGCGGGAAAAAGATTGCTTTATGTCAAAAGGAATAAAGTAATCTCCTTGGGAAATGCTACTTCTAAAAGTTGGTATAGAAGTACAACAACTTTCCTTCAAGGACTGTACCTAGTAATAGAAAGCAAACGTGCATTAAATGGTAGCTCAACCACCCATTTAATGCTTGCCACGTATCTAGGTTAAAACTTGTAAACCCTAATCCCTTTGCCTATAAAAGGAAAGAGATTCCCAGAGTAAATGTTATCTATTCCAATTAATGTGATACACATTGAAGAGTTCATTTATCTCTCAAACAAACTGACTCGTACCACTGAAAGCTGAAGCTTCAGTTTGGTCATAACAAGTTTGTTTTCTTATTCTCATAACCTTGGTTAGAGAATAAGTTCGAAGTAGATAACACCCCAATTGTCATTCAACCACCTTGCTATTCCGCAAGCAAGGTGTGTCATAGATTCTTTATTTGATTCTAATAAAAATTTATACATTGAAAAGTACTTCTGTGTGTTTTAAACTTGTTCTTTATATTGTTTATATATATTTGTTTAAAACTCACTTTGTTGCTATGGAATCTGATTAGTTTAAAGTTGATAAACCTTATATCAGATTCCAAGGGACCAACAAAGCGTAATGCTTACGATTTAGTATTTATTCATTTTGTAGGTTCTTGTGAAGAAAGTAAAGCATTTGGTAAAGGCTAAGATTCAGAAGCAAGGATTAGAAGTATTGATTTGCACTTAGGAGCTTAGTATAGATACCGAGCTCCGTCATGTTGAACCCCCATGTTTTATGTTAAAGTGTCGTAAAGTGATTTATAATAGTTGGTCGTCAAGTGTCAAGTATCCTGTGAATGCAGAAGTTAAAGTATGCAAGTCTTTTGTTATAGATATGTGTTGTAGTGTATGCAAACGGGTCAAATCAGGTGTTTAGTAAACCCCGTAAAGTATGTGTATATGGTTCATGTAGACCATGACTATTTATAAGAATGATGTTTTATGTTATGTTAATGGTTTATGGAAAGTCTAGTGAAGTTTCGGGTTAATGTAGTCGTGTTTTGGGTCAAAAAAGGCTTTTTTTGCATATGGATATGACGTATTGAAGGTTTAGGGTGGATACAACGTATCCATGGGTATGGGTATGGTGTATTGAAG
>BQNB010165889.1:0-10570 GCA_026074375.1 Tanacetum coccineum | reverse complement strand
GTTTTTGTGTCCGTGTTTGCCCGTTTTTGACGGTTTTCTTTTGATTTTTGATATATCCGTACCTGCACACACAAAACACAAATACAAGCATATTTTTGCCATTTTTGGTCTGTTTTGGGCTTATTTGGGCCATTTTAGGTATAAAAGGATATGTGTTTTTTACACTTATCAAAATTATCCAAACTAAATGATTGCGTGTCCTCACGCAATATCACATGCCTTATAACCAAATACCTCGAAATTTTCCCCAAACTAATCCTTTAGAAAGTAGTAAAGTCTTTGTGGGAAAAATTTCTAAGTCACAAGTTATAAAACACCCGATTTCCCATTTTCAAAGATTTTTTTCTCTTTTTATGATTTTTCTTGATATATTCCTAACTACAACTTATTTGTGTTGACATAATGTATTGTTTTCATTACCTCATTGGTAACTTTTAAGGATCATAGAACAAAAAGCACATTTAAGTGTCTTAAAAGATAACTTCATCATCCCTGATTTTTTCACTTTTCCCATGCTAAGCTTAAAAACAAGATCATTGTCAATTACAAGTCATGACACTAACACTACTCATAAATACTAAATGTGTACTTACTTTTCCTCCCGCAAATCCTACTTTTGTATCTCAAGATTTTACTTAAGTCATATACCCGAAGGCTCTTTAAGACTTTTATTTCGATACTTATTAATTCCAAAAATAAAGCGTAACGGTTAAGAACGCAATAATTAGCTCCTAGCCCTTTTCAAAAGATCAAATGTCATCAAGATTAAAGTCCACATCGAGGCAACCAAAATTTGGCTTTTATTAGGCTACTTAAGCAAGGCACCATTCATGTCATATACCCTAAGGCTCTTTAAGACATGAATGGACCAATCTTATTTGCACCATATACCCTTAGGCTCTTTAAGGCACAAAATAAGACAAAAATTAAGCAACATTATTATACCTCAGTCCTTTAGAAGGCTACAACATCGGCCACGCCTCCGACAAGATGTGTTACGCAAACATATTTCGACCTCGTACTTCCTTGACCTTTACGAACATGGCTGTATCCATCGGTTGTGAGCCGGCAAGATGCAGCAAACTTTTATCTGGTCTTTGGAATTATTATTCGAATTCTACTTATCCCATATACCCTAAGCTCTTAAGGATAAGCATAATATTTATTACTGTGATACATGTATATGCCAAATTAAGTATCCTGATGTGATATTATCCTAATCACAAAGGTAACTAAAGAAAACATCTATTAGACTAATTATTAACAAAAAAGCACTCACTCTGTTTATTTAAACATTTATATTAAAGGTGAAGAGCTAATGGGAGAAAAAAGCCACAATTAACCAATTTTTAGGACTAAAGAAAATCCAACTTCTTTATGTTTTGCATCACAACTTATTACTCTTAATCTATCTATTCTCTTGTTCTTCCAATTTTAAAATTTCTAATAAAGAAAACTAGTGTAATACTTAGCCTAAAATAAATCGAAACTTCGCATATTTAATATCAATTAATGAGGAACTTGCAAAGTCTTGATCTTTTCAAGTTAGACTAGCGTTTTATAGCTCCTTGTATAAAAGATTAGCGAAGACAATCTATTTTCGGTTAAGGAGAAAGCTAAGGTATAAAACCGATCGGGTCAAAATTTACTTTTCGTTCTCACCAACGGAAAGCCAACATTCGTGTCTTAATATATTTTTTTTCAACTACTAATATATTTTTTTCATTTTTTCATTTTTTCCAACAAATAAAAACTTAAATTTTTTTGCTATTTTTGTGGGAAAACAGGTACGCGAGAACAAAACAATAAGCAGAGACAAATCAAAATCGATAGATTCCCCCCCTCCCCAACTAAAATGTAACATTGTTCAATGTTTAGGCGGGGTCTTACGAAAATCTGAGCGTTTATTAATTATGCAAAGATAAACGTGTATCGATAATGATGAAAGGATATCGGATTTCCCCAAATAATGACAAGCACAAGGATAAAAGCTCGGAGTGATCGGGAATAAACACCGAACACGAGAGTTCTTTAGAAAATTTTTGGTTAATCTAGCAAAATAATCACAAGTAATAAATAACAACACAAAGTAGGAAGAGTTTACAAGCATCCTCACACACATTAGAAACTAGAAAGAAAAATAGAAAATGGATAAGATGGGTTGCCTCCGCCATGAAGTTGAAGCGCTTTGGTTTTTTTGGTGACCGAGTCAATTAGCTTGACTCGATCCATGAATTCATTTTCCTTAGGGAGAGTGTGAGGATCGTAAAGACTTCTTTGGTGGCAAGTCCCCTCGAATTAATGCTTACACGATGACATTCACTTAAAGTTAGCCTAGGTTGAGATAACTCAAATGGTTCGTATGGAAAATTTGGTGTGATGGTTGAAAGGTCCGACCAACGAGTTTTAAGCTTTTGAGATTTTTAGAGAGAGTTGAAGAGTAAAACGATCACAACATTGAAAAATTCGGTTTTTTTAATCTTTGGAGTGTGAGCTTCTTATTTTCTATCTAAAAAAGAATTCTAATAAATCTAAGTCATTAAGTTCTTCCTTGACGTTTGTATATATCGATTTCGAGACGTTATCATGTAAAATCATTAGTTTAATTATATCAATAATTAAATTAATATTCCAATAACACGTTTAAATTTTCTCAACAATTTTTAAACAACTATTCTCAATAACAAATAACCTCAAATTTTATAAATATTCTTTTTTAACTAAAAAATCAAATTAATCTACTATCCTCGCTTCTTTACTGAGCATGCTGCTTTTGTGAGAGGAATTTATATTATATGTAAATAATTAATGTTATAAATCATATAATTTTATATAATTTTCCTATTTTATTTGTAGTTATGACTTTTCTATTACGGTGATGGCTGACTGTTATGTATAAGAAAATAAGACTTGTTACGTGGAGATCTGATAGAGAATAGAATAAGACAATAGAGCTCTATTCAACGAGTAGCTCATAGAAATGAATATAATGAATCAAGTAGCTGTCTTCTCGTCAGCTCTCTTTCTGAACTTTTAGTATTGACTCTATGTCTAGTGCGTGTATAAAAGCTTCTACAGAATCATCTTTATCAATAGGCAAGTGTCTTTACTATCTGTATAGTACACACGTGTGAGTGTGGTATAAATAATAAGATGTGTGTGGAGTATCTTTAGAGACTCGGAGTAGATTCATATATTGTCATAAGATTATTATAATTCTTACTGTTATCTTTATAGTTTGTGTCTGGATTTGTGAGTTGAGTAGTGGTGTGTTGTACCTTTGACAGAATCGTTAGAGTGATTTGTAGGTACGCGCTATTGTAGTGCCGGTCTATAATTATAAAGATCTGGCGATTAACTCTGTGGCTGACGATGCAGAAGGAAAGAGAGAGAACTTAGAGCTCTCATTAATGATAGAAGGTGAAAGGAGTCAGTATATGTGTGCTGGTCCCATAAAACGATACCCATACATCGAAGATTTCACAAACTTGGATAGCGTTTTGAGGCATCTCATCTCGTTGTGAAATTTTTCCTTGTCTTTGACACGTATTACAAATTTGATCATTATATGGGCATCTCGATATATGGTAGGCCAAAAGAAACTCGGCATCAAATACTTTTTGGGCTGTAAGATTGGCACTATGATGGCCCCCGGTGGGTCATTCATGGCAAGCTTTGAGGATCTCAAGAGCTTCTTGCCCATGCACACACCGTCGAATGATTTGATCCGCACAAGTACGAAAAAGATAAGGATCATCCCAGAAATAATGTTTAACGTCCTGCTCTTAAAAAACTTTCTCTTTTTGAGTTGACATTCCTTTGATAATAAAATTCCCCGCATGGTGATTTGCATAGTCCGTAAACCATGGGGTATTTTTACTAGAAAATACTCCAGAGTTTATAAAGGAAAATGTTCTTTTATGGTCTTTGTTCTTTCCAACATATCCTTATGAGGATTCTCAAGTCTAGATAAATTGGTCCTTCTGCGCGTAACGTCTCTCACGTCCTTATTTTATCAGGGATGGTGATATCAAATTCTTGTAGGAGAAGATCCCACCGATAGCAAACCTCGGATTAGGTCTTGTTTGTTCTTAAGGTAATTTTAAGCGATGTGATCCGTATACCTATGGCCTTTTGTGATAAGACAAGATATGCCGAACTTTTCAAAAGCATACACAACGGCAAGCATTTCCTTTTTCGTGGTTAGTGTAATGAATTTGAGCTTCAGTCATAGTCTTGTTAGCATAATGTATAGGCTAAAAATGCTTCATCTTTCGTTGTCCAAGAACTGCACCAATCGCGAAATCACTTGCATCACACATGAGTTTGAAAGGTAAGTTCCAATCTGGGACAACTAAGATAGGATCTTCGGTAAGCTTCTTTTAAGAGTCTGAAAGGCATCAATACAATCTTTAGAAAACGCAAACAGTGTTTCCTTCTTATGGAGGTGGGTCATTGGTCTCGCAATTTTAGAAAAGTCTTGGATTTAAATCGGCGGGTAAAAACCTGCACTGTCTAAGAAACTCACTAACACCTTTATGATAGTCGGGTGAGGAGCTTAGCGATAACAAGGATTAGCACGATCGACTCAAATCCCTTTTTGATTTCTTATGCCCTTATCTCGATTCCTTCTTACACCTAAAGTAACACTTCTCTCCCAATTAAGAACTCAAAATTGTGTCTTCACGCCGTTTTAGCATACTTTTCTATATTGGAGAGGCATGGGAATCCAGAAACTATCCCAAATACCGAGGTATCTCCATAAACATTCTATGGTCTTTTCGTCTATCATGGATTATAGGCAATCATTACACCGTTAGAAACAGTACTGGGCTAGCATTACACAAAACAATGGCATGCATCGGTACGCAGAACGTTACATACGGGCAGTGAAAGATTGTTTTCTCCTGGTCTGGGGATCTATTGGATATTTGGAAGTTCCTAGAAATCCATCTAGAAATACATAGAACTATTCCCAGCTAATCTTACAATCATCGGTTCCTTAACGGTACATAGTGGAAAATGATCTTTTCGAATGTTGCTCATTTAATTTTCCTATGTCGATACAATCTCTCATCCAGTAACTAAACGTGTCAAATCTTAATTCATTTTTCTTCATTAGCAACGACGGGTATTTTTACTCTTTCATTGGGAACACATTGCACTGGACTCGCCCCACCCCCCCAACCATGGGCTATCAGTGTGCGATAAATCATTCAGGCAAATCAAGAGTTTATAGGACTCTTTTTTGATACCACATGATTTTTTGGGTTAACCCGTCTTTGACTCTGAACCGTAGGTTTGTAATCATCTTCCATCAAGATTTTGTGGGTAAAAAAACGAGGGTCGATACCCTTGATGTCGGTGATTTTCCAAGCAATGGCGCTTTTATGAGATTTGAGCACTTTTAAAAGAGCATCTTTTTATCCTTTTTTAAACCTTTTACAATAATAACTGGTAACTTATCGTTTTCTTCCAAGAAAGCATATTCTAAGTGAGACGGTAAATCTTTTAACTCTAATTCCGGAGGTTCTTCAATTGAAGATTTTGCCTTGGTCACTTCACTTTGTTTAAGGTCCATTGGAGGAAGTTGAAACGGGTTACTATTTAACAATTTTTCAATTAAACAAATATCTTCCTCCGGATTACAAATGGCATGATCAATTTCTGATGAAATTGAATCATCCTTAAGATAAGCTTCAATTTCTTCCAAAATGAATTCGGAAGTAAATGGCTCATACGTCTGGGTGGGATTGCCACTCGTATAGTATAGGGAATCCTGCAATTCAAAGCATACTACCTACAACGGCATAAATGATAGTAATTTGGGGTTTACGATTTGTCATTGTAGAAGAGTATTCGAGGTTTGATCTAGATAAAAGTGTGGCTTCGCTATCATCCGAAAGGGTTATTCCTCTCCTTAAACATCTATTAAAGCCTTCGTCACGGTCGCATAATACAGGATCTCCCATAGTATGAGAGGCAACTCGTATGGGTCAGCTTCAAAATCGACAACAACAAAGTCGGTAAAAAAATGAAATTTCCCAACTTTGACAAAAACATCTTCGGCGAGTCCTTTAGGATGAGCAATCGATCGATCCGCTAACTCTAAAGTCATCCGAGTTGGTGTAAGTTCGGGTAGGGAAAGCGTTTTCCAAAAGGAAAGAGGCATAAGATTTACGCTCGCACCAAGATCGGCCAAGGCATGACATACATCCATTCCCGGAAAATTACATGGAATAAGAAACTTGCCAGGATCTCCAAGCTTTTCGAGAAGCTTTTTGAGGAGCATCGCCGAGCAATTCTCGTTCAACAGTATCTTAGCTAATTCAAGCAACTTTTCTTTATTCATAAGCAAATTCCTAATCGTAGGAGCAAATATTGGCATAAAAAACAAAGCATCCGTGAAACTTATGTCAAAACGCAAATCTTGAAACATTTGAAAAATCTTCTCTTTTTGATACGAAGCTTTTTCACGAAATTTTTCTTGGTTAAGTCGAGAAGGATATGGAATATTTGGCTTAGGTAAACTCTTCGGAACATCGGGTTCCGGAATGGGAGTGGTTTTAGGCAAAGTCTTTGGAACATCGGGTTCCAGAATAGAAATGGGGATAACCGGAGGTGGGATTTGAGCAGCACTTCCTTGGAAATTAGATTGCTCCTTATCCGTTGTCTCCTCGGTTTTTCGTTCCACTAACTTTTTAGGAGAATGATTAGTAGGAATCGAGGGTCCCTCGTAAGCACCACCACTTCTAGTAGTGATTGCTTTCATCTCACCCTTTGGGTTTGGACTGGTATTACTCAGAAGAGTACCCGAAGTTGAGGCTTGGTTTTGAAACAATCCACATATCATGTTTTGCAAATTATTTTGAAAGGTAGTTTGTTGATTCATCATGACGGCTTGTTGAGATTTTATCGTGTTTTGAATTTCATTCTTAAGGTCTCCTTTCAACGAGTTGATTTGATTTTGCATGTTTCTCATCATTTGATCGTTATTTCTCTTGTAACTCGAAAAATCATTTGAAAACTCTTGTTGAACTTGATTATTAGGCACTTGAAAAGGTTGGTTTTGAAATCCTTGGTTTTGAAAATTCGGAGCATGATTATTTTGAGCTTGAAAACCTTGATTACCATGAAAATTATTTCCCTGATTAAAATTATTCCCTTGACCTTGATTTTGATTAAACCTATTTTGACCATTGTTTTGCACCGGAGCAAAACCGGGTGGTGCCATTTGATTACTAACACGGTTTGGAGGGGCAACTTGATTGTAAGTACCCGTAGTCGCACAAACACTAGCTTGATTGTTATCGGTAGTCGGACAATTATACCAAGAATGGGCACCACCACAAGTAACGCAAGTTTCCTCAACCGCTTTAACCGGAGCGGGAGTGACAACTTTCTTAGAAACAATCTCGACTAAGGTCGAAAGTTGATCCGCAAGCTTATCAATTCTCTCATCCGTCTTACTAACACTTTCCCTAGAAGTCGTATTCATCCTAGAAGCATTTGGTTTGTTTCGTGAATAACGCACTTTTGATTTGTTTTCAATTATATTCAAAGCCTCTCTAGTCGTCTTACTCAAAAGATTTCCACCCGCCGCGGCATTTAAGGAGTCTTGATCGTTGTCGTTTAAACCGTTATAAAAGGTATCAACTTGGGTTAACTCCGTAAATCCATGGTGGGGACAAGCTCTAAGCATTTCCTTAAATCGTTCCCACGCTTCACTAAAAGACTCATCGAATTTTTGGGTAAATCGAGAGATTTTATTCTTTAAGTGAGTCGTTTTCGAGGGAGGGAAAATTGATTCACGAATTTGGTAACGAAATCCTCCCAAGTCAAGATTGAATTAGGAGGTTCTTTCTCGTACCAAGTTTTAGCGGTCCCCTCGAGCGAATATGGAAACATCATTAGCTTAATCACATCGTTTGGCACATTCCTAAATCGTAGAGTCGAAGTAATCCTTTTGAAACTATTGATATGAGCATGAGGATTTTTGTTCTCTAAACTGTGAAACGGGTTCGCTTGAACCAATTGTAGTCAAATTCGTTTTAATCTCAAATGTCCCGCATTAATTTTTGATTAAACGATAGCCTCTATGTACCCCCGGTGGGTGCTCGGAGTAGCTCTTTCATTGTACGTTCCACCATTGGTGCAACGATAGTACGAAGCTCGGGTTCGACTATGTTTGGAGACGTCCTTTATTTCGACGTCTCGGAATGGTTACGTTTGAATTATTTGGGAAAATTAGTTTTCTTAGTCGCAGGCAGCTAACAAAATGAATGATAAAGGAAATGAGAAAGGAAATATTTTGTTTACCGAATAATATCAAACTTAGGGAACTCTCTTAAGTAAAATAATTTTACAAAAGAGGTGCGCCTTTTTCGTAAGTGACACAAGACGGTAAAAAATTTTATCTTTGGTTCGGGAACTTATTGATGGAGAATACTTCAATTGAAAGTATTATTGGTTGGTGTTCTTTTACCCAACTTTGTATAATTTTTTTTATTTCTTTATTAATGAATTCACAAGAAAATCAAAAAATCCGGATAGAACAATTTATTTTTGTATTTTTCTTATTAATTAATCTTCTAGTTATACTAAAAAGAAAAGAAAAATATTTTTTACTTTTTATATTTTTAATTTTTTTGTATTTTTGATTTTCTCAAAAGCGTAACTTTCGAAGACGAAAGGTTCTTCAAATCACGATCAACAAACTACAAACGTAGGAATCTTAATCACATGTCCCCGACAGCGGGGCCAAAAACTTGATGTATAGTTTTAATACGTATAATAATATAAAGTATAGAAAATTCTAAAACTACCCTTGAGGACAAAGGTAGTAGGAAAAATCTTACAAAAATACTACACGTTTAACCGGTAAGTGATTACCGGGTCGTTTTCCCAAAGACTTATGAAATTGAGACCTTGTTTGTTATTTGGACAATGACTTGAATTGGTTCGAAGATGATTTGTTTTCTAAATTCCTAATAGTGAGCAAATAAAGGAACAATTAAACCTAACTACGAGAAATCAATACGGGAAAGTAAATTTTAACTAAAAACGCAAATCGGGAATCCAAAATGGGACCTAAAAACTCTAAATTAACAAAATTAAGTCCTAAAATGATATTTTTGGTTTTTATAAGTCTAAATTAACTAAAAAGCTAGGACAAAGAAAACTATACCAAAAACGAAGGTGATTAGGGCTTGAAAACACTAAAAATGTGGACGAGATTCAATCCCGTTCTTTTAAAAAAGAAATTTTGCAATTTTAACCCTACGAAAGCAAATCTAATTTTCCTAGGTTCTAAACGTTAAAAGAAAATTTTCTAAAATTTTTTTTATATTTTTTTGACTTTTTTATAATTTTTAATGAATTAAAAACGATTTAAAGGAAAATTAAATATAAAAAATACTAAACTTTCTATAAAAAATTGGAAAAAATTCTGAAAAATTGCTTAAACTATGACAATCCTAAGAAAAATAAGCTAGGCAAAACAGCTTATCAAAATAAGCTGTTAAAAAATCAAAACGTGCTTATAAGCTTAATGGGCTAAAAAGGTAATAAAACAATAACAAGTGCAAAGAATGACAGATGAGCTATTGTTGCACAATAGTTGAGTGTGTGGGTTAAAACACTTAGTTGATGGTGGTAGAGGTCCCGGGTTCGAGCCTTGCTCACCCGGGGTTTCCCACTATCCCAAGTGTTTTTGTTTTTGCTATTTTTTACAACTTTTTAGAACACTTAAAAGTAAGCACTTTTTACAAAGACACTTTTTTATAAACCACGAATAAGCTAAATAAGACAGAATAAGCTAAAAAATCTAAATGACTTAAACTGTTTTAACTTTTAAGGTAAATAAGCAAATTGCAAAAGAGGAATAAGGTAAATCAGGTAATAAGCTATACTAAATGAGCATAAAGAACAAAAATAAGAAACCAAAATAAGCTACAATAAGCTAAAATAGACAGTTTTAACTAAAAGGCTTTAAAAATTAAAAGGTTTTTAAGCTAGAATACAAATAAGCTCAAATAAGCTTAAACCTAAAGGAAATAAGCTAAATTGAACTTAAACTAAACTAATAAGCAAAATTAACGCTAAATAAGCTAGGAAAATAAGCAGATAAGCACAAATAAGCCAACTAGCACTTGATAAATGCTAAATTGTATATATGAAAAACCCGGGATTTTGCCAAATAAAAGCCAATAAAATGCCAAAAGAATAGAAAAATGTGTGCTTTTGTGTCTATTGTGCAGGAAAGGATAAAAAGGACAAAAAGAAGAAAAACCAGTCAAAAACCGACAAGGAACGAAAGAGACAAAAAAAAGAGTGAAGAAACAGCCAAAGATCAAAGCCAGATCAGCCCGACATAGCAAGAAAGGCAGTCAAAGCCCAAAATGAAGTCAAAGGACCAAGAATGACAAGTCTTCAAAGTCCCAAGGGTTTATTTGGAGTTTTAAAGTTTCAAGGACCAAATTTGCATTAAGTGGAAAGTGTTTTATAAAAGGAAGAAAAAGGAAATAGAAACACAAGGGCCAAAGTTGTCAAGTTTGGAACTTTCTTTTAC
>BQNB010165888.1:0-14171 GCA_026074375.1 Tanacetum coccineum | reverse complement strand
TGAGGGTAGTTTTCGAATTTGACACATAGTGCGAGAGGGTCGACCCGACACATTAAATGCACCCGTATTTTCGTAGATTCTTAAAAAAAATAAACTAACAGTCGTTACTTAACAGCAAGTGGTGGAGGGTACTTTGTAAATTTTTTATAAAATATGGGTAGTTTTCGTAATTTGACACATAGTGTGAGGGGGTATTTCGTAAATACCCGAGGGGCTATTTGGTAAATACCAACAGGTTGCGGAAAAAAATCGGACCGGGCCGGGTTGACCCGGCCCATTAAATGCACCGGGTTGACCCGATCCGGTCCAACCCGACCCGGGGTGCATTTAATGCACTCGGGTTGGGTCGGACCGGGTCGGGTCAACCCGGTGCATTTAATGCAACCCGAGCAAACAACATTCCTGGTAATTTTATGTTACGAGGGGGTCGGCCCGCGCTCCGCTGCGGGACGACTCGTGGGCGTTGTTGTTGATGGCGGAATGGATTATCTAATATGGGCATTTGATCTGTAATGTATTATGCACTAAAGAAAAGGAAACGTTATAACGTTTCCATGAATGCAAATAGAATTCTATAACTGTAGCTTGCTTTAGCAAATCTGTAGTTGGTTCTCACTTATCTTGATAAAAAAAATATAGTGCAGAAAAAAAAGATACATAATTGAATTTTAAGCACTCTAATAAGTCCTTGAAATGAATAAACCTAATACTAATAGTTGCGGCATATCACATCTATATATATACTTATTTGTAGACTGAAGAAGAAAGAAGAAAAACATTTGCTCCTCAATCACTATGTTCCAATATCCTGACCTGAACAGGCGGCAGCACCTCTGTACACCTGCAGCGAGATAACAGTAACCACTCTTTAGCATACTGTGTATAATGACGTCTAACTTTATTATCATGAAGTTAATCTATTTAGAACCCAGATTCAATTGTATTTTTGATCCAGCTATATTTTCACTACAAAAGATTTTCCGATATTTAAATCAACGTGTTACCATGAATTCAAGACATCATCAGATTCTTGCAGAATAGATGGCCTAAATGATTTATCCTAAAAATTTCAAGAAATTCTTTATGTTATGGTTAGTCAACTTTCCAAAACTTCTACTTTTAGGTCTTATTTATAATAGGAGCAAGCAACAGACTGGATCCTATAGATGCACCACTTCTAAGGCCTGGTCGTTTCGATAAGCTACTCTATGTTGAAGTCGCTACCGACCCATGTTACAGGGAGAGGTTAATACTCTAAACCGTGATCCTAGTTCATTTATTCTATAAATATCACATCTTACGATCTGCTAGTTTTTATCTATTTGGAAAATTTTATATACGATTAAGTCATCAGACGACGCAAACCCTCGGAACAACTTATTCTCTCAATGTACTACTTCAAATAGTGAAAGCGCCATTAAACATGTTCCTTTACAGCCCATTTTATTGCACGCGATGTGATTTAGACTTCTTAATAATCCATATAAAATAACCACTCCTATAAAATGCACATTTAAACACCCCTGAACTATTATACTGTCTTGTAGTCTAACTAAATTTATGATCGTTCTCAACATTCTTGTTCTTTTATTTCCTGAGTTGAGTAAGCGTAAATACCTGTCATAATCCAACATGTAATTTTTATGACAATGAGGGAGTAGGTTTACCTGTTCTAATAGTTGACATGTTTTTTACACGAACCCAAGAACGCCGAAAAGGGAATAGCTCCTCCCAGTATCTGTAACAATATACGATACACACATTCAGTCAAACAATAAACAAAAAATAGCATACTCGACCTTTCCAATCTTTAATAATCTAGTTTAGATGTAAAATCTGATTCATATTGAAACGAAAGAACTACATGATATTATTGATGAAAGTTAATATATATTGCACTTACAGGACATACTGCGTCTTGAAATCTTCAAACTGAAAACTCATGTGGTTGCTAGTCCCATCAGTCTCTTGATGATCCGGACTTTGTGTCATCTGATGTGGAGTGATTGTGTTTGAGATAAAGATGTTAATGTGGGAAAGATTCAGTCTCAAAGTGTGTTATTTGTAGGCTCACCGACACCAGTAAAGACGGTGAAACCACCTGTGCAGTGAGAGAGAACAATATTCTGTTAAGAGATGTCTAGTAGTAATCAGAAAGTAGATACTTGGTAGGGCTAAGCTACGTGGGCCTTAAATTGAACTATTAATGCAGAAAATGATAAAGGTAAGCAAAGCTGTGAACTCACACAAAGAGTGCAGTGGTTGACCAGGTCTTCAACGTAATATTTTGGTATGAACATATAGGATGTTGTATTCTTTGTGGGAATGGAGTCGGAGTTCTTTTCATGTGGTTGGAAGACATCATAACACTACACAGTTGGTATTTTCATACGTGTTTTAATGTGATTATGCTATAGGCAATTATGTGTAATGTTTCATTTGTAGATCAACAAGTATGCTTAGCTATGCTAGCTAAAAAATAAACATATCTATATTTGAGCGGTACATAGCTTTGGAGGGGCTATGCTGCTTACTGTAACTCTTAAATGGTTAAGAATGATAGGGCGTCTAAGTATTGGGTGACTGTGAGCTGTAGTTTTGGTGATCAATGTAACTTTCAGCATTGGTAGTGTACCAGGAGTTACTTTGCAATGTTGACGCATCTTGAAGGACATCAGAAGGTATAAATTTTATTAAATTTCATTACTTTGTCGATATTTTTTTACTGATTTGGTTATTTTAATGTGATAGGTTGTTAGTGGTATTGCATTACTCGTTGGGCCTGATAAGCTTTATACGGGGAGTAAAGACTAGACAGTTAGAGTTTGGGATTTTCAATCTGAACAGTTTCATATTTTCTTTAATATTATCACTTCAGGATGCTTATTTTGTAACACAAAACTGCTATTAAAAATAAGTAGATTTGAAGAAAGAACCAAAAAGTAAGTAGTGCCAAACACCTAACTATTAATTAGAAGAAATGGTATTTGGTTTTCTTATTTTGTAATAAATGCAATGTATTCGAAAAACCAGTGATAGGCTAGAAAAGTCTAACGGAAATACTTACGAACGTTTTAGGGTTATAACAAAAAAATATATTTAAAAACCCGTGGCTTCTTAGAATCTGCTTATTTACTTCAAATTAAGTAGTGGATAACAGAAAACTGCTTTGCCTTAAAAACAAGCAGATTAGAAGAAACAAGAAAAAAAGGGAATGCCAAACACCCGGGACATTAATTTGGGTGGTGAAGTGGGGTGTATGATAAGCAAGGTCCATGAATGCAGAATGCACAATGGATGAAATGCCAAAGGTAGGATGTAGGATGCACAATGACTTTTAATGATGGAAGGTCGAAAGGTATGCTATTTTTACTAAAAGAGCTAATCACCACATTCATTTGTGTTTATACTTTGTCACACACCAAGGCGAAAAAAATATAAATTTAAATCCCAAGATAACTGGATCACTCAACTTGTAATGCTAGTTAATTTTCATAAATATTTATCACACAAGAATTAGAAATCCGAAATCTTGACAAAAAGTTTATCATTAATGATAACTCATGTGAGATTTGATACTAAATTTTATTCAAACAACAAAAACATGAAGAAGTTGTTACCTTTTTTTATTTTATGAAATGGGATCTAATTTTAACATAATATTTGATTTTTCACAAAAAATCCATTTCAGATTTGATATTAAAAGGGACCCAAAATAAGAAAAGGGTAACAAACTAAAAGGGGTAAAAATACATGTTACATGTTGACTCATTTTTATTTTTATTTTTATGGGATCTAACTCCTTGAAAATGGATTTTTAAACAAAAACCGATTTGACATTTGATACTAAAACATACTAAAAACATTAAAGACGGCTAGAAAGCTTTTACCTTTTAAATTTCTTCTTAGGAATGCAGTCTAACTCCATGGAAGATACGGTTGTTTGTGTCCTTTTATAGAACTCAAAACCAAGTTCTCTTGCTGCTATATTGAAAGCAACCTCACCAGGAGATTCATCGGGTATAGTCGTATGATAGATTTCAAGCAACCGAAAAAACATCTGAATCACATGTATATGTGGTTCATGATATTAATCGATGTTCGTCAACATGGACGCAAATAAAAGTGGTTCAATGACTTACGAGGAACTAAAGATAGGACATGCCTGGCTCGGTTTAAAGCTTTCAGAAACAGAAGTTAAGAAACTTATGGAAGCTGTAAGTTATTTGTATATATGTAGCTGAATTATTCTGTTCTCCCTTTGGTTAGTTCATAATATAATGCTATTCCACGTTTCAGGCTGATGTGGATGGAAATAGAACAATTGACTACATTAGTTTTAGAAATGCCGCCGACTTCATATCTTCAGATCTAGACAAATTGGAAGGCTACGTATCTTCTTTGGTAAGTTTTTCTTTATCCACTGTTTAAGTTCCTACTATTATACTAATCTTTTTCCAAAATATTACTATTGATGTTCTTCTGATTAACTTGCTACTGTTTTGATGATGTTGTTTTGCCTTAGGTCATCAAATATTATAAGCCACCTAAAACATCTCGACAATGGATGTACTACACTTTTGCGCGCTATAGGATTTTCAGTATTTTTAATGTGGCTTCTACACCGTACTAGACTGTCAAGCAGCAAGTGGTTCAGACACTTATGTTGGAACCCACAACAAAGATTTCGAAAGCTGTGATGAACTATGCTCGAATCATGGTGACACTGATCTGGAAGACAGGGCTGAGTAGGTACTGATTACTTTTGATTCATCAAAAGTGGATCCTAAGAAAATCTCAACTTCAGTTCCTAAGAAGTACACTGCAACCAGTATGCTTGAGGGAAAGAACATGGTCGGTGAGTTTAGTAACCTGATAGTTTACAAGAATGAAGAAAAGATATAGGCTACTAATGGCCAAATACTGCTAATGATTTCAACTCTTGGTCTTGCTGATTTCTTCCATTTGGTAATTATCAATGGTGAATGTGAGCATCACAAACTTTGAGCTACTGATTTCAACTCCAGGTTAGACCTCCTACCTTGAGCTAATGATTTCAACTCCAGTTTAGGAACCTGATACTTTACAAGAAATTTTTTATCGTAAATGTGAAATATTATGTTATCAGATAATGTGATATTTTATTCGTTAAATAATTTGTTTTGGCATTTGGTATAGTAATTCTTTTTTACTTTGAATAGTTTATGCCCTGAATATGACATTTACAGAATTTTTTTTATCATTATTCAATTAGTATGTTGTTTATTGAATCCCATATTGTCATTTCCTGTTAGTATTTCAGTTTGATGTTTGTGTTCTAAAAGTGATAAACGCGGTGTGCAACAAATAAGATAGTTATCGTGTTAGTACAAGGATAGACTCCTTTAGTAGCATTTTTTTAAATACGATCTCATTGTTATAATCTATTCTTTAGAATTGACTAAATATGTATGAAAAATAGGTTTCCCGACAATGATGGTTAATAAGATTTGAACCTGAAAATTCATAGTCACTGATCTGAGTCCATAGAGGTATGATTCTAAAAAGGATCGAGGTTATAACATTTTTCAATAAATTTGATCCTGTAAGTATTACCTCATTCATTTATTTATACGTTTATTGCATTTGTGTAAATTTGTTTGATCACAGAATGGGTTAGGAATATGAGACAGTAGTTTTGTAACCTTTTTTCTTACTGAATTTGTACACTACCTATGTTCTTATAACCAGCTGAGAAAAATCCGAAATAAAACATACGCTAACTAATCTAGAAAAATACACCAGCCGCAACGCGCGGGCCGTCATCTCACTTGTTTAATGCATAAGCGATTACAGTAACTAATAACACCTTGGGCTCAAATATATCATCTTCTTTTCTTTAGTTGGGCTTATTGTGAATTGGGCCAACATGTTTTCCTATACAGATAACTTAATTTTAGACAAGATGTTCACAAATCGGGTAATACCTGCAAGAACAAAAACCGAAATCGAACCAAAGAAAGTTAAACCAAAACGAATTTGTCAAAACTAAACCGACCCAAATTAGATATTCAGTTTGGATATGGTTTTGGCAAAATATAAACGGAACCGAACCGAAAACCGAATTCATAAAAATATATATCTTTTATATACTATAAGAAGTCACTTTTAGTGAAATCGAGTTATTTAATTGTCCAATGAGAGGGCTCGATTTCGCAATGAAGCATTCTCATTGGTTGTTTGTTTTTGTTTTTATGAGAAAAAATCCGAGGCTTTTCATTTTTTTGTATAAACATAGACGTGTTGAAAACGAGAAGATTTAGTGTTTGGCATCATTTTTCGGTTGGTAGATCACTTGTAGTCAATTGGAGGCTTGAAGGTTGCTTCAAACCTTTATCTTTACTTATTGTAATCATACTTTGGGTAAACTCTATTACTTTTCAAGATGTTTGTTATTGACATGATTGTTGATCCTTTGTGTTTGGTTGAATAATCATGGAGTAGTTTTTCTTTACTTGTTTAGAATGATGTAAACATTGATATCGAGTGTTAGGATCTTTGCAATAGATATTATGATTTTGCTTATGAGTTTGGTTGAATTGATACATGTCTAATTAAATTGTTGGTAAATTATAACCGGATCTATAGGTCGAAAGGATTTCTTGCGATGATTTGTTCCAAATGTTAGCATGCGTATATGTTTGGTTTTTCATAATTGACAACTATGTATAAACATCTTAAACGGACTCGTAACAGTTTAATCAAGAGTATAGGTTGAAAGGGCTCTTATGAACAAATGGGTAAAATCATATTTCTCACAAATGGCTTGTAATGACATGGTTTGTAATAATGATCATACGTCGAAAGGGTTCATTAACCTAAACCGTGATATATGTAATTTCATGATACTACCCGTTGACTTGGAATTGTAAGACTTTTATTTTGTGTGATATTGCTTAAGTTCCATCAGAATCTCCATACACTTCATTGATATGAATACTAATTCCAAACAAGTAGTTCAAATTATATTGATTTTATTCTTGTTGAATTCATTCTTATTAAATATTTTATAGTATTTTAGATTGTGACAACCAATTTACTTTTTGCACATGTTCGTTACACTTGATTCTTCACCATTGAAAACACGCGAATCCCTTGAACGACCTCGACTTACCACCCCAAACTAGCTACACATGATAGGGTCATACTTGCCCGAATGTGTTCTTAACTTAATCACGGTAATCCTTATTATAAATTTAAAACTCGTAGTGGAGACCCATCAGGACAATACCCATAGCAATAAGTAAACCGTCCATGTATTTATAGAAACCTTCCACCATACGACAGAAATTCAGCAAATCTTTTGTTTTCCCTAACTTCACTTTTCACCATCTTCCATAATCATCTAGTTAACCCTTAGGATAAACAACTAAACCCAATTCAAGTTCATACATTACCATCCACCACTTCAACCTTAAATAGCTAGTTCATCTTCATCTTTATTCACAACTCACTTCATCCTCAAACTTCTCTCAAACATTAATGGCCTCCTCAAACTCTTCCTCCACCAATACTCTAAGAAAAACAACTAGAATGAGTGTGAGACACTTGAATTTTGTTGACTTGGTCACACCTTCACCACCAAATTCACCTATTGCTTCACCACCAAATTCACCCATTGCTAGAATACCATCACCAATGTTAACTCCATAATCTCCTAGTCCACCAAATACTCCAACCAAAATTCCATCTACCATGGATGAGTCTTCTCAATCTACACCATCACAAACTAGGGAGACATCTTCACCTTTCTCTCCATACTCAACTTCACAACGTATAGATCCATACATTCAAGTTTCACTTAATGCGCCACCATCACCACCACACCAAGATTCCGTCCGTATGGACATCCAAATTGTTGTCTCCCCACCAAGTCCATTGGACTATCACCCAGCATCACCACAATGCATATCATTCCCAGATGAATTCTTTAACCCCTAGCTTATGTCCATCTTCATGGTGGACGTTGCTTTTTGGTGGTGCAACATTGACTAGGATCTCCTTGATGTTTTAACGATAATAAATAAACGTTCGCAACACTTAAAATAACAAACGATAGCCAAAATCCGGAAAACCAGAAAAGTAATCCTGGCGTATTTGTCACGCGTCACCACATGGCCAGCGCGCCACTCACGGCTTTTGTTTTTCCAGATTTTGCAAAGTCGGCTTTCCTCTAACCCGACACATGTGGAAACTTTAATAAAGTTATGTACATTATACTTGAGCATTTGGGGACACTCCAAATGAGGTTTAGACTTAGAGATGAGCAAAAATGAATCCTTTCGTTTTTCAACAAAATGGCAACTCAATTCTGTTATCAAAACGCCTCTAGCCAAGGCTGAAACTTCTTTCTAAACTAGAATGAATATATTTTCAACATACCATTAAAAGAAAGTATTCATTTGACCTTAATCTAGATTTACGTTGCTCCTAATCACGTAACGGGTGTTACTCCCTTATCGGTAAAACTAAGTCAAAGGTCACTTTGCGTAAATGCATTCTTTCTCGTTATAGGATTTGTTTTACTTGAGATGCAAAACACTTAGCTTGTCTGCATCAAGATGATTAGTGATCAAATCCATTGTAGATTATCATGGATTAAGTCCAAGTGACTATTTGATTTTGTAGTATTTGGAGGTTAATTATACTTTGAGTTTTTCTTTCCTCCCTACTTATAAATGATTTACAAACTTACACATGTATTCCTCACATATCCTTTACATAATCCATTCTCCTCTAAGCATTCCTTAATAAATTATTAAACCCTTTTGTAGAAGTATCAAATCACTTAACAACTATTTAATAAAGAAAGTTTAAAGAGAGAAAGGAGGGTCATAGCACTTAGTGAGAGAAAGAAAGGAAAATGTAATATTATGAGTAACCAAATGAACAACAAACCCTCTCCAAGGCATAGAGAGGGGTATATATACCATGCATATGGCCGGTCAACATAAGGATAACTTATGTTGACCCGGTTAGCTTGATATGTTTCCAAATATTATGCTACGAGCTATATTATTACAACTTTGGAAGTGACCGAGTCTTTTATCGATTCCTAACAATCTCCCCCCAAGGGAGGTCACTCCAATTTACAAAAAATTAAGCTCTACATTCTATGAATGTCTTCGATCTTTAGCTCATAGTCTTGTTATCTTGTTCTTTATCTTGTGAATCTTGATGTTGTAAACTTTAGACTTTTAGGCTTTAGCTTGTATCTTTGACTTGACTTTTATGTGATCTTTTGAGTATCTTGAGACCATCAACTAAGCATAATCTCTTTTCGCCATCTTGTAATCTTTGCCTTCTTGTGATCTTGTGACTTCTAGACTGATATGCTTATACTGTTCTTGATGTTGAAAGCTTGTGTAACTCATCTTTCTTGATAATCTTTAACTTTAACACTTTGTCACTTTATGGAGGATGTACGGTATCAACTTAATACTTCGTCACTTCAAGAAAGACGTATGGTATCAGAGTATCGAAAGTCTTGAAACATGTACTTGAGCTTTCATGATGTTGTTACCTATGTCGGTCGAGTATGAGCATGTGGTATTGGCTTTAACTCGTCATCGGGAAACTGCTACCACCGTTATGAAATCTCCATGAATGGGTTAGTGATAAACAACATATATGGACGAAACTGGCTTTGTCACTTCGTCGAATATGGTTGTAGCAACCACGGTTCCCCGTTAATCAGTATAAATACTGCTTGTGATCAGGTAGACTTCTGAAGAATCTCATTGATAGGGTTTCACAGTTGTACTAGCCGTTCTCATTACCAGAGCGTCTCAAAGCAGACAACACGGTAAGAGTGAACCGGTAAGTTACTATCTTCTCGATTAAGCCGTCAGTTTGTGTTCGGCTTTCCTATGTCTAGATACCCTTGTGAGGCTTCCCATGGACATAAGATTGAAAATTGATTTAGAAAATTAGTCGGTGTGTTAAGATGCATAATATATGTATGACAAACAGAATTACAATCAAAACAATAAGCTCCAATATATTAATACGAATTCTTTTTGATAGTGTTAGGGTTTACAACCTTGAAGCTATGACAATGACTCATTTTTGATACATCTAAAACCATAACCTAGGATCTCCTTTTATACCCCAAGGATTCCTTTACAAGATAACTACGAATCTTCTAAAATTCTATAAGATATCAGAATATCTTCTAACTATATAAGATATACATAGAATAAGTCCATACATATCACCAAACGCGTTTAACTCTTTATCAGAACTAATCTTCATGCAGCAGTGTTAAGTTCTCTTCAGCAGTATTAAGTTAGTACTGACAGTACTAACTTTTACTCTAGCAGTACTAACCAGTTAGTACTGGTTGCTATAATCTCAGCAGTACAAACTTTTTGACTTGGCAGTACTAAGTTGAACCAACATTATAAACTTTGTAAAAGCCCTTAATTCCCAACAATCCTCCCCTAAACTTGTAATTTACCTCAAAATCATCAAGTTTCTTGAATTAAACCTTTTTTGAGCTGAGAGATTACTTCTAAACACCTTACTGTCTTGGTCTGTTTGCTAGTATGAAGATTTTCCTTAAAAGCTCATTTGCCATCTCTGAATATTCATCCACTCTTAGCTTGTTACACAACATCAAAGTCATAAGTGCTCTTGTCAGTGGATAATCATTCTCAACCTGCATAAAAATATCATGTCCTCTCTCTATAGACATATGATGAACACCATATGTATCATATAACTTCCATGTCAATAGATCATGCATATATCTTTGAATCTTCCATAGAGTATCATTTTTATCTTGTTTAAATAACCTCTTTAGTTCAACCCACAATTCTTTTGATTTATCATCTGTAAGTTCTGTTGAGTTGAATCTTTCATAAACTAGACTCCATAGTTTAACTAGATCATCCCTGTCAAAATTCTTGAGCATATCTTCAAAAACCTGATATACCTCTGTGTAATTTCCTACTCTGATGATTTTCCAAAACTTTATAGTGTTTTCAGAGTAGACTTCCCAGTCAATGATTAGGTACTTGGTTTGCAGAGCTTTAACATTCATTCCTTCTTCTGGAACTATAATCATCAATTGTTGTAGCTATTTTTAAGACAATTCATCTGCTTTTAGTTCTTCATCTGATTGTTCTTAAACTGACCCTGAAGCTTCTCCAATCTTTTGTCTTTTAGTAGGCTCTTCTAAACCTTCTTGACCTGCTTTTTTTAGTCTCTTATCCTCTAACTCAGAATCTATAGGCATAAAAGATTGTACCCTCCTCATGGTAGTATCAAATATTTCTTTAACCTGCTCAAAAGAAAGTGACTTTAATTCCTTGATAGAGTAACCTCCTTCTTGGTTCTTGATGTAAGTATCATGTAAGCCTTTTGTTGAGCAGGAGTCATTGGCTTGTTTCTCTTAGCTTCAACTCTTTGTTGAGCAAAGAACAAAATTTTCTTTTTAAGTCTAGTATTTTTGAAAAATAAAAGTAAAATTTTAGTGTTAATTTTTAGAAAAAGTTTATTTTTGTTAATTCATTAATCTTTAAAAATTCATAAAAAATTCAAAAATAGTTAAAAAATTCCAATTCTTTTTCCTAAAATTTTATTTTTAAATTTGTGATTTTTAGGTATTAAATTTGTAAAAAATAGTTTCTTAGATTTTAAATTTCAGTTTTAGCTCACGTATTTACTTTTCGTGTATTTAAATTTCGCGTTAGTTAATTGATTTTAGTTTCTTAAATTTTCTCTATAGTTTAATTGTGCTATTAAATTCGTAGTTTAATCCAAAATCTAAAAATCTTCAAACTCAAATCTTCGACTGTATCGATTCTCCAGTCCAGCCTCGTTGGGGATAAACGACCCGGGAACATTCTATACTACTTCTCGGTATCATTGATAGTTGTTTTTAGATTATATATATATTTTATATTTTATTATATATTATATATATATAGTGTAAAAACCCGCAATCATTCATATATCTTCAAGTTGTTGTATAAGTCATCCAAACTGATGGTCTCTATTTCCACTTTGTTCCTCTAGATCAAAGCATGAGTCTTTCATTCAGATGGAAGACTTCTCAACAGTTTTAAGTTCATGTCCTCTTGTAAAATAACTTCGCCTTGAATCTCCAACTGACTAATAAGTTTTTGCAACCTATCAAAAGTTTGATCCATTGTTTCTGAACTTTGTCCTGCAAAGTTCTCATATTGTTGCTTGAGTAGAGTTCTCTGAACTTTCTTGGATTCCTCGTTTCCTTCATACCTCTTCTCTATGGCTTCCATGAGCAATTTTGCATCTTTATAAGAATGGAACTTCAGTTGATCCTTATTTGGGAGTGCCATCAACAGAGTTCCTCTAGCTTTTATCTCATTCCTCCTGTCCTGCTTTTCTTCTGCAGTAGTAGGTTCATATTCCTGCTCAATTTATCTAATAGTTCTCTTTAGCACTTTGTTACCATTTTTAATTACTTCCCAGAGGGAGTAATCAGTCATGAGAAAGTATTGTTCTATCCACATTAACTAGAGATCATAATCCCCTAGGTTGAGGATAGGGAGTTTTGCAGTCAGAGTTGTGGAATTAGTTCCTGCCTCCATCTTATCACTGAGAATTAGATCTTGTATGTGTTGTTGGTTTCTTCTTATTCAAAGCTTCATAACAAGCTCTGATACCACTTGTTAATCCCAATGAATAGATCTGTAACTCCTTAGCTTGATGTGAGGTTTAGTATCCTTAGATAAATCCAAAGGTACTAAGAATGAAACTTTGAGAGTATGATATAAACTATGCGGAATCTAGTTTATACCACTAAGAAGAATAACAGTAATGAATGTTTAACACACAGAAATATAACCAAAACAATAAGCTCCAATATATTAATACGAACACTCTTTGATAGTGTTAGGGTTTACAACCTTGAATCTATGACAATGACTCGTTTTTGATACCATGAATTCTATACCCTAGGACCTCCTTTTATACACTAAGGAGTCCTTTACAAGATAACTATGAATCTTCTAAAACATTAAGCTTATATGCATATCTTTCTAAATATATAGAATATACACAAGATAACTAATGCATATCTTTTAACACGTCTTTACATCTCTTCACACATCTTTATCTTCATGCAGTCTTCAATCTTTATCAGCAGTATAAATCCCTTCAGCAGTGTTAAGTTAGTACTAGCAGTACTAACTTATACCTAGCAGTACTAACATTCTTCTAGCAGTACTAACTGGTTTATACTGCCAGTTATGACTTAAGCAGTACTAACACTTTGACTTGGCTGTACTAAGTCTAATGAGTTTAATTCCCAACATACATCAAACATTATATCAGGCCTGGAAGATGTTAAATACATCAATGAGCCAATCATTGATCTATATAAGTGAACATCAACATCTTCAGCATTTTCATCCTTCATTAAAGGCTTTGAGATCTCCATAGGTGTACTTACTGTCTTCACAGTTAAAAAGCCAAACTTATTCAAAATTTCATCCACATACTTGTCTTGACTGATGAAAATTCAATCATCTTTCTATGTCACTTGTAGTCCTAAAAAAAAAGTAAGCTCACCCATAGAGCTCATCTGGAACTTCTTATGCATTAATTTCTCAAACTCAGTGCATAAACTCTTCTTAGTAGATCCAAAAATAATATCATCTACATATACTTCAACTAGTAGAATATCACCTTTGACCTTTTTAATGAACAAATTCTTATCTATTGTCCCTCTCTAAAATCCATTGTCCAATAAATAGGTAGATAAAGTATCATACCAAGCTTTAGGAGCTTGATGTAGACCATATAATTCCTTTTCTACCTTATAAACTCTGTTAGGGAACTCTGGATCTTCAAACCCTAAAGGTTGACAGACATAAACTTCCTCTTTAATCTTGCCATACAGAAATGCACTCTTCACATCCATCTAGTACACAACAAAGTCTTTGAATGAGGCATAGGCTAAGAATAGCCTAATTGCTTCAATCCTAGCAACTAGAGCAAAAGCCTCATCATAATATATTCCTTCTTCTTGAGTGTAACCCTATGTAACCAACCTAGCATTATTCCTGATTACAATGCCTCTTTCATCTTTCTTGTTCTTGTATACCCATTTAGTACCACTGGCTCTTTTGCCATATGGTAAATCC
>BQNB010165885.1:3470-14171 GCA_026074375.1 Tanacetum coccineum | reverse complement strand
GCAGTTTTTTGTCTGTTTTTGGTCATTTAAGCTCGTTTTTAGAGGTAAAAGATATGTGTAATTAAGCACTTATCAGGGATACCCATTAATAAAGTGCTTCTTGCCTTCAACTCTAACCTCCTTTGTGCCTTTTCTTTAGCAATTGCATGAGCAATTATAGTCTCAACACCTTCAATAATTTTTGTTATTGGAGGTGCATTACCATTCTTTATGACTTCCCATAGAGAATAATCAATCATCTAGATATACTATTCCATCCTCATCTTCTAAAGCACATACTCACCTGGTTTGAGCATAGGCACTTCTGATGCAGCCACTATATGTGTTGAGCTTGATCCATGTCTTCTTAGCAAAATTTCTCAAAGCAACAAGCTCTGATACCACTTGTTGATACCACTTGAATGGATCTTGAATTCCTTAGCTTGTATAAGGTTTAGTTATGCAAGATAAATCCTACACAACTACGATAGAAACTTTGTAAATATATCAAAGATTATGCAGAATCTAATCTTTGATCAATAAGAAGAATATGCAATAGAACAGTAATTTTAATGATCACACAGATTAACAAACAAAGCTTCAATATATTAATACGAATACTCTAACTAGTATTAGGGTTACAAAATCTTGAAGCTATAACGATATCAAAACAAAAGATTTGTAGATATCAAACTCTATACCCTAGGACCTCCTTTTATACACCAAGGAGTCCTAATGGGATTGCAATATATTCCTAAAACTTAGAATATTCACTATGATCTATTCTATAAATAACTCATACTTATCACGTGAGTAATCTTGATCTCCAATCAATCTTTATCCTTTCTTCTGTCTTTATCCATTCTCTTTTGACAGTAGAAACTCTTTCAGCAGTCTTAATCTTTGAGCAGTTGTAACTTTATACCGGCAGCATTAACTCTGAACAAGCAGTAGTAACTACTTAGAATATTTTCTTCAATCTCCATCACCAGTACTAACTTTACTCTAGCAGTACTAACATATACTAGCAGTAGTAAATAGCAGTACTAATATACACTAGCAGTACTAAATTACACTAGCAGTAGTAACTAAGTTCAGTACTAACTACTTAGCATATTTTTCTTTAGAGTTAATGAACATCACTAAATTTATGCTAGCAGTAGTAACACAAACCTTAGCAGCAGTAACTTCAAGATCATCATGAAGTCTTTTAATCCCAACAACTTATTAAAATAATAAAATAATAATATTTTATTATTTAAATGAAAAATCGTATTTAGAGTAAAGATTCTAAGTATAAACTTTTTATGAAATTTCGACATGACCCGTACATTTATATAACGTTTTCCAAGGTTTTTAAACCTCAATTTCAATCACTTCTCACATTTTCAACATTTTCCGACAAAAATCTCAAAATCACATTTCGCAACTATTTTTAAATCCCATTTCTCAAAACGACTTTCAATAACACTTCATAAGTATACTTCACTTTTTAAAACCCCGTTAAAACTCATAAAATGACTAGTTAACGCTTAATGGGCTTTAAGGCCCAATAAGGATCCATTAAAGGATTTACATATCCCAAAATACGTTTTAAGCCGGATACTAAGGTCCATTAGTACTTATAAGTCCAAATCGATACGTAACAAAGTAACTCGGACCACAATAAGCACTCAATAAGCCACGGCTTATTGGGCCGTGAGCCCAATAGCTCCAAAATTAATTCCATAAGCTTAAAAATAAGCTAATAAGCTACGTATTATATTTGGTTATCACCATAATCTATAAAAATAGTCTACAAAAATACGACATACTAGGTAAATAACCAAAAACACTTTCCTCAATATCCTCCATGTTCTTGAGAGCTAATAAGCTCAAAATAAGCCACGAAAAGCTTAAAATGAGCTAATAAGCTATAAACAAAATAAGCTACATAGCAAGCAAATGATTTTCAACCATCACAATCACAATATTACAACTAACAAAACCTTAATTTCCCTTTCTTTTGTTTTCGAACCACACACACCCTTAATAACATTTTGAAAATTTAAGTTTACGTTTTTATGAAAAAGCACCGTATAACTAACACCTACACATCATTTAACACATCAAGTACAAGTTAAATCAAAATTTGATAAACTTACAAAGAGAGTTTCAAAAGAGCGAGAATGAACGCGAACCGACTACCCAAACGTAGTTTAAATGATTACCCGAACACTAGAATCAACCCAAGGCTTCCATGACTTCAAGTTATTAACCAAAGTAATTCAAAAATGTATGGTTTGTGTGGGTTTAGTGCTCGGCCGAAACCACAAGCAAGAGAGAAAAACAAAATTTGATTTTTGAAAATAAATGCACTATGTGTGTTTTGGTATCAAACAAATGCATATAAGACAATCATTGTACCCACCAAGGACCATTCTAAAAAAGAAGCCTCATTGTCTCCCATAAGGCTTGAACCCGCGGCTAGGGATCCTATGACTCTGGATTGCTTTCTTTTTGTGTCGGGTTCACTTAAATCTTAAAAACCGTGATCATAAAATATTTCCCGAAGTTACTTAGCATTTTTATTCATCTTAAAAATACATTTCAAATAACTTAGAGTATTTACACGATATATTTCCATGTTATACTTCCTAAAAACTCATTTGAACATTAACGGACGTATCAGGACTCATTTTCGGCATTTCACGCTATTCACGGGTCAAACCACCCAGAACATAATCAACATAATAATACCCTCTAAAAAGGATTATTATTATACACAATAAACCATAAAATACCTCAAATCTCATAAATTCACCACCGCTAACATGGTACATATTCTAAATAAACTAACAAACGTCAAATAGTCAAAGGACTAAATTAGAATATTCAAGACACGGAAAGGGCAAGGGTTACACGCGTCTTTGTCCTGGCGGTATCAAGCTAACTTTGACGAGTGTGCACTCCGCACCTCCTACCCCGTCATGAGCTAAACTCGTATAAGGCTATTAGTCTCAAAGTAAAAAACAATTACACAAAATAAGTTGATAACACTAAAATTACCAACAAAACTTTTTGTGTGTGTTGCAAATACCCAACAACAACACTGTATCTAATCTCGTTGATGCATGGTACGTGTTTTGCAGATACTCAAACACGTGAAAAATACAAATGTGATTATATCTAGCCATTGTTCTTTAAAAATATGTTTGATCAGCATGATAGCTTGATGTTGCGATGTCAATATTTTTATAAACCCGAGTGTTTATTTCTAAAACTGTATATGTGCATGTTTTGATGAATCCCTGATTTCGATGTTAATACTACACATGAGTAAGGGTCTGATGTTGTTATTGTTATTGTGTTGACGCAACAAAGCTCTTTTTCATGCTCAATTACGGAAGATGGTTCTATGATATGATACTAATTTAACAAAAGGTGAGCGCCCCATTTAACGTTGGGTCAACCCGGTTGACCCGCCCGACTTTGCCCGGTCCATACCCGACCCAGATCAGACTTGCTCCAGCTTAGGTAGTAACGTCTATATAATGGGATGGGATACCCACATGCCCCCGTTTTCCACCTTCGGTCTTTATCACCCTCAATGTATATATGTTAACCCGCTTTATCCGAGTTGTGTTTCTTCATCCGCTTCCACGTGGAGGGTACGTGTCCATTCCCAAAGCTATACCAACTCTCTTCGATGTCGTCGACCTCTTCGTTGCCGTCGTTCATGGTGTGTGGCGTTGGTGGTTGGTTGGTGACGTTGTTGAGGTTAGGTGGGTAGTTTCTTGTGGTTCTATTCTTTTTTTGTGATTAGGTTGGAATTAGGTATGGTTTTTTGTCACTTACCTTAATCAACCAACAAGAAGAAGAAGCTGAATTTAGGTTTGTGATTTTTTTTGCATTGTATTGTATTATTGTTATTATTATTGGATTGTGTTGATTTTTTAGGGGTTTTTAAATTTGGAGTTTGGGCACTGTTTTTTTATGTTAGGGTTACTTGGATTTGGGTTTATAACATTGTTGTTCGATTGAGTTTTGAGTTATTGCGTTTCGATAAGATATAGGGAGTCATATAATTGGATTTTAAATAGTGGAAGCGAGAAGTGGAAAGGAATGGGATGAGAGGACATGTGTTAATGGGATTATACATATGTTGTTATGTAGCATATGTTTCATTTTCAACTATTAATAAATTTTGCCTAGTAATGAACATTTGTTATTTCATCTACGAGGGAACTATGGACCTGTAGGTAGTATTGGCAATGTGTACATCATTGATGGATTGTAATTACTTTGCATCAATAAAGCTATAAAATTTACTTTTTTGGAACAATTTGTAAACTTCGATTACTTTTTAACTCATTTGAAAGCATTTGTAAGATAGGTTGCATCTTTTTTTGGTTAAATTTATTTGAGATAAGGGAACTTTTCATAACCAGAAGTTGTGGTTAGACAGAGGTATATAAGTTCATTCTTTTTCTAAATTTGACAAATTAGGATTTAACGTAGAATGGAAGTTATTTAGTTCTAGCTTGGGAGAACATTGGTTAGACAGAGCATATATTTAGAGTCTCAATACGTTCATCAAGCATGATGATATTTTATGGTTATGGATTAGGTTCTTCATCCTCTCGACTTGTGGATTCCATATACTTATTTCCACTTACACCGAAAACTGTTTGGTGTTTACTTATTGTAGCTTCAGTTGGTTTTCATGAGATGAAAATGATTGTCTGCATCTTGGCGGGGCAACTTGTCATGTTTGTAGCCATGACGAACGTATCTTTTGTGTTCGATTGTTTCCCTATCTAAGCCACATATACAATGATACTGACACTTCTTAGAGTATGTGTTGGTGATGCATACATCGTGATTTGATGATACTTATGTGCCATCTATAATCGTAGACTGCATTTACACGACTATTGTACATACTTCTGTTCATGTACTCACATCTTACTGTTGGTGCGTTCCACTAGATTTGCAGTCGTGGACTGCCTTTTGCGTGTGTAGCCACGTTGAGGTGAATTGTTACATTTGCAGCCGTAGACTACGTTTTCACCATGATTTGTTTATGCTTATAATGCCCACTGATTGATTTTTTATACAATGTGCTTGGCTTACGCTTTGTTTGCTGACGCTTACTTTACTGATGTCGTTTCGGAGCTTCGCGTTAATACTATTTTATAAAAGGCAGTGATGAGCTTATCGGTAGGGAGGAACAAAGAGGAGGCAGTCTGCATCTTGGCGTGGCAACTTACTAAAGTTGCAGCCATAGCAGATATGTCATGTTTCTCCGATGCTCTACCCTTCTGAGCCAATCCAAAACATTTCTGGGCAATTCCTCGAAGCACCGGGTCGATCCGAGTTTCTTCGATGCTCTACCCCTCTGAGCTTCATCTTTACATTATATATACAAGGATAAAACAATGCCACCTCATGCAACATAAATGCCACATCATCACCAAAGAATGCCACCTCACCAGAATTAAAGCCACATCATCTTTAAAGAAATCCCAGTCATCACAATTTTAGTCCAAGTCATCAATTTTATGCTACCTATGCATTCAAGAATGACACATAGGCATTTAACATGCCACATAGGAATAATCAAATCCACCTAGGCATTTATTGTGCCTTTAAATCTGGCCCAATTAATGTATGAAAAAATTTGCACATTGTGGGATTCGAACTCGGGTCTTGGCACCCACGAGTTTTTCAACTTTTTCCATCTACCGTTAGACCACAATGGTAGTTATGGTAAGTTTCTAAAAATAAAATAATATGTTTAATTCAATTTTGGACTTCATGTGTACATCTTTTCCTTTTACTAATGAGCGAGAAATAAACTATGGACTGCCATAAATTTGGTAAGACCATGTCAAAGTTTAAAAGAAACGTATATCAATTCAAAAAAAACGCTCTGAAGGTTTTAAGGGAATGATTTGTTGAAAAATTTTAGGGAATGATTTGTTTTACGCTATCATTAACTGAGTATGATTTTAACATATTAATTCAAATATCATATTCAAACCTAAAATCACGCCAATTCTCTCAAGGCTAAATTGGTTTATTATCAAACATCACTACCAAATCACATTGAAATTATAACTAGGTTTGTTTGATCTCAGATTCGTCTTTCAGTTATTAGTCCAATTATTCTTTTAGATTAAAGGGGGCATTGATCGAAACCACTGCTTCAATTGAACCATGTATCTTATTTTTGAATATCTTTTTGTGTTAATTATATTTGTAGGTGAAAATCAAAAAACTTATTTATGTGTACTGTAACTATACTTCTGATCTAGAGAATACTCTGTATCCATTTACATATTTTTATTATTAATATCAGTGTTGAAATCAACCTTGACCCCATTTGAAGGAAAATCAACCTCGACCCCATGAGTTTGATCCGACACACACAAAATCACTTAAAGTGGAGGTTTCACTGGGATTAAGATCTGTAAGTTATTAAAAATACACACACACAAACCCACATCATTAATTTCAACTGCTTCACACCCTGTCGTGCTTCACAATGTGTTTAACAATATGGTTTCAGGTCAAGGTGACTATGTTTTAATTTATGATATGATTTATGTTTTGTGTAAAGCCATAGTGCTCGAAGGCACGTTGAAGCCGAAGCTGAATTGGTAGCAAATCACAAGAAGGACCTCAGGCTTAAAGTACCACGACAGACATTATTGGAGGTATTGAGATAATTTTCTTTCGCTTGATTATCATCTAAAAGGAATCCTAAATTTTTAACCATGTGTTTTTAGATTCTGAATTTTAATTCAATGTAATAATTTTTGAAAAATTTGATGTGTTTTGGGTTTTACTAGGAAATTATAGGGCGAAAGCAGGTGGGTCGTATGGTTGGTGGCTGCTCTTCTTTGGCGACGCAGGTGGGTCGTATGGTTTGCGGCTGCGGATAAAAAAAAGCCGACGGCTAGGATGGCGGAAAAAGCGACGGCAGTTTACGGTTTTCCACTATTTGCAGTATTCCTTGATATCAAACATACCAGGTGAGTCTCACTTTGTTTTTGAAAAAAATGCATGAAACTATGGTCTAGAAATCAATTTCACTATCCAGTTAGTTCAATACTATTCAATACGAAGTGTGCACTTTTTTTAGTGGTTCGAAAATAAAGTTGGAGTATGCATAAATCTCCAATTATTTAGAGTTTACTTGGTTAATCCTATAATCTCAAAACAATCACCCATGAGTTCATTTAGTAGAAACTGAACACCCCAATAACCCCTTACATAAGCCATCCAAACTCCCTTGACAACAACCAAACACCCTTTTATAGCAGCCATCCAAACACCCCACAACAGCAATAAAATACCCCCTTACAACAGCCATCCAAACACCACATGATATAAACAAACCAAACATGTGTAACCCCTTACCCCAAGGTTAATAGTGCATGTGAAGTAGCTTGAGGAGAATTAAAGAAATTTCTAGCAAGGCTACAAGCCTACAACAATGCCTCCTCAAGTTTTCAAATGTTTTTGGATCTATTGAATCTCTCGAGGGAGAAAGAACATGATATCTGTAATGCCACCAAATTCTAGACAGGCATGATTTTATGAAACTTTCAATACTTTTAGCTCCTGTGATGTTTTTAAAAATCTTAACTTGAAATTCATATACTTTCAATGTTTTGATAATGTTGTATTTGACGAGCATATTAGGGAGGTGGATCTTTTAGACAAATTTGCCATAAAGAATACTCGTGCAGCATACCCCTTTGACTACATCCTTAATGCCAAGATCCCTTCTGTAGGTCCACATCCGAAGAATGTTATTTTGTTGACGTGTGATGCATTCTGTTAGCTTTGTTGCATTTGGTTTGATGGAGAAGTTGTCATATCATATCGATGTTTCTAGAACTGATCTTGTTGCAATCTTATTGGAGCAGCTACAAGGCAAGTATGCACCTAATTCTATAGAAAATGAGGTATGGAATAAGTAGTTAAGTAGTTTTTAATAAGAACTCCCAAACATTGGTTAAGATATGAGGAATGAGATAAGCAGTTTCAGTTAGTGATCCTTAACATTCTTAAAAATGCTAATCTGTTATATCATAAAGAGATAAGTAACTTAAAAGTGCTTCTTTATATTGTCAAATTAAGATGTTTTTCTGGTCAAGACTTGTGCTTCTTTATATGTCTTTTAGGTGACACGCATAGAAGTTGAACAAAATAACTGCTCACTGGATGTGGATTAAGTGATTAATAAGCATGCTTGGATAACTTTCGAGAAACAGTCTTCTGAATATAAGTTTAAGTGACTGATTTTACATCCTGTTATCCACATAGAGCACAGAGCCAACTTGAAAATTGTTGCATATATAGTTAATGAACTTTGGTTTGATTTATATGTTGGGTATCACAAATTTGTTAGAACTCACAAAAAAGCCTAAGCTTTGAAATTCTTGAAAAGAGGCTAAAATCTCAAAAAATTAAATTTAGTAATTTCACCATATCGACTTTCATTTTTCTTTTTTCTTATAGCCATGAGAACACGGTGAACAAGAAAGTTATGTCGATGTTTGAGAACACAGAAGATGAGTACACTGACTTGATATCCAAGAACATTATCAAGGTTAGTGTGGTTTGCCTTATATGTTGGGTATCACAAATTTGTTAGAACTGACTGTAACACCCCCAAAATCCAGGTACAGCGAATGGTAACGATTGGGGTGCTACGTCAAAGTACAACAATCAAGATATAGGAAACGACCATAAATGGACGTTTAAGACAAGATTTTCATTCGATGCCATAGCAAATATCAATAAAAAAGAGTTTAATACATTAGGTCCCATAGTTTTATAAGTCAAAAAAATTTCACATACATTTTTAATTAAACCCAAAAGCTTCATAATACCAAAAAATAATTAAAGATTTTTAAAGATAATAAAAGATTGGCATAGACTAATATATAAAACACAGAATCCGTCTTCATTGAATATCCGCCACGGCTTCCCCTCAGTCTCATACCCTAGGACCTGAATTACATGCTAAAGTCAACACAAAAGTTAGTGAAATCCAAAGGTTTATCGTAAAAAGGGTGACCACAAGATCGAAGTAATATAGACTCTGAAACACATTTCAGTTTTAGTCCAAAACGTTTATTATTGCACTAAGCTCATGACCCGAAGCCTTAACAAGATTTGTGCCCAATCAGAATATAGAGATGCTTTGCCAACAACCTAACACCTCACACTGTTAAAATGCACCTTGATCAAACTATTACCCAAGGAAAGGTGGGGATGTCAGTCCCTGATAGATCTATACATAACACTCTGTGCTTACTACAATAGCAATTTAAACGGTTCATGATACAATAGAGACCTTCACTGCAATAGTAACTTAGGTCATTAATAATCATCAAGATCTGGATAGCCCTACACTTGTAAACAACTTGAAAACACTTTGAAAAACACTTGTGTCCAATAGTAAAAACAGCAATGTAGTTCACCCCGTAAGTTAGTAAAACAATCAAATAGTAAAAAGGGGCCTATGAACTCACCTCGAGTGAATGGTAATCAACAAGTATTCACAATAGAAAATGCGTGTCACGATTATGAATCGAATGGAACCTAATCCATATATGTTCGTATAAAACTAAAACACATGATTATTTTATTCGGGTCGTATAGCTCATCATAACTATCCTTCGGGCTATCATATAAGGAGGTCATGTAGTGACGTATGAGGAGCTAGGACACTTTAAATCGTAAATCCAACAACTCGTCGATACGCCACCCCGAAGAGGCCTCATTATGAAACTCTCTAGTAATATAGTACTTTGATTAACTAATACCACATATAATTCTATATAGCTACATCACCATCTAATCATTTTAGTGAAATCATATTTATAAAGTAAAAACGTTTATAAGTATACTTTAGTAAAACTGGCGTAACTTTCTCGTCCACGCCTTCGTATTAAGACGAGTTATCAAAATATAATATTTTCAAAATCTGAGTTTTCTGATGAATAGTGATTTTTACTGTTCATAACAGTTATATATTTATTTTTATAGATTTAGTTATCGTAAATCTCGTAAATGTCGTAACTTATTCGTTTTAACTCCGTTTTTAGCGATTCTTTCGAGCACGTCTTCGTATTTAAAAGTTTTATCGATTTATTGATGTTTTAAAAGTATAAGTTTCTGTGGTGAATAGTAACTTTTATAAAAATAGTTTTATAAAAGTATATATTTAACGTAAACTTAAAATCGTCGTATCTTTTTCGTTATAAATCAGTTTTTCGAGTTCCTTACATGCCCACGATCCTTGTGACATGTTGTATTTTTATAAAACATAATATCCATGCTTAAAATTTCGGACCAAAACAGCCCCTAAATATCTTTTTGAGTTTATTTATATAACTTAGTTTTTTATATACTTTTTAACTACATAAATTACCACAAGTCCTTTAGAACCTTTTATATTATAAGTATCATACTTTATATAGTCTATTTGTCCATATTTTGTCCAAGATTATCAAGTTTTTTCATCACATGAAATCATTATTTTCCTTAAGTAGCTTTTAACTATAAGTTTATACTTGAACATTTTTACACTTAACCACTATTATACAATGCTCATAATCTCATTATGACATGATATTACCAAAAACTAGGGGTGTTCACGGGGCGGTTCGGTTCGGTTAGTTGGAAGATTTAAACTATCCGTCGCGGGGCGGGTAATTA
>BQNB010165884.1:0-14171 GCA_026074375.1 Tanacetum coccineum | reverse complement strand
GAACGCGCCTTCACTGTCAAGACTTTTGTCGAGAAGATTATTCCATTCATAAGGTCTGAGTATCCTAAACGCATAAAGAAGGGTCTGGATTTCATAAAGGAATTAGACGGCAGTATAAGTACCTCATGTACAAAAAGGTACTGCAACAACCGCGATCAAAAGTGTGGTGGAACCTATTGCGTTTACAAATGGGCGACTAACAAACCCATCAACTGCCAAAAAAGCTGTAGCGAAGAACGATCATTTACAGGATCACCATGTCATTATGATTTTAATTCTGGTAAATTTACCGGACGCTGTTAAAAGAGATCTAGTCCTGTCGATCTGATTGATGAGTGCATTCCACATTCATACTACGTATAACCTATGTACGTATTGTAATAAAGTTATATGTGTATTTCCTTCCTAATGTACGTTGATCTCGATTTAATCAAACACGTAGTAACACAAGTAGATGTTTTGTCTTTTTAACCTTTTCCAGTTTGTCCTATTCACATACGTAATATATATCCATTCTACGTTGCAAGTTGCAACTCGTTTATTTTTTTCTCATTTTCGTTTTCTATCTCTCTTTTTTTTTGTGCTTCAACATGATCACACCCATACATTATGTGAAATCTTATTTGTTTTGATTATGATCTTTGTGAAGTAACAAAAGCCATACCCATGGCGATGAAGATCTTGATGAAGCTAACAAGAAGTCGTCGAGACATTTTATTCTTCTACTTCATGTCAAGGATGAGATCCTTTAAAGTTCAAACGAATTTTACCGGTAAAGTTTTCTCACAACATAACAGTGGGGTTTACGGAGGGACCCGCTTTACTTTCACTACAAGAAATAATGCATTTCCTGACAGACAAAAAGTGTCAGGAAAAGTATAAAAAAGTGTCAGAAAAAATAAATCAGCTTCTCCTTCACTTGTAATAAGTGTCAGCAGAAGTTCTGACGGTAAAGGTTTATGGTGATATGTTTGCACAGGTATAGATCTTTGCCTACATCAAATTTTGTGTCAAGAATGCACAAATTCCAGAAAATTTACATACAGAACTTTCAAATGAATACCTTTATACAAAATTACTTTTTCAAATGAATACTTTTGCAAACACATATAAGAACTTCCAGAACTTCCAAATAAGAATTTCCAATCTAGTCATACATAAACATCATACGGAAATCATAATCCATACAGAACTCATAATCCGACGCGAGCATTACATGTACTTAATACCAAATTTTGTCTAGTAGCACTAGTAGAATGAGAGAATCAGTTTGTCTTCTATAACTCTTGAATACTTTGTCTTCATTTCCTGTAATCGAAATAAATCAAGTTAAAACCTTTTCGAATATTTGCACACAAATAACTCAGGAGTGACTCTTATCTGCAACGACCAATATCACATATCTGAAATAGTACTCGTTACTTATTGCTACCTCCGTTCTAAAGTATCAAATATGGTCGCACAAATTCCCCTCGACCCGTTTACATCTACAGTAATGAACTCTATTTTGAACTGAACTCTGTTTTGAACAGGGCACTAAAGATTTCTTGATGACTAGCTTAACCACAAAAGTATGAAGGCAAGTTAAATCTCTATTAGGTCTGATCTAACAAAAAGTCGACAAAAGTGAGTAGCTTAGTCATTAACAAATTCCGATACTATTGAAATTAAAAAATATTGTGTCACATAGGCATATCATGTGTATCCTTAAATCTACTGAACATGCCGGTGTGTAATCAACCCATCATTTTGCTACCTCTAGTTTATGACAGATAATATGGTCATCTGATTATAGGTTAAAAAAGAGGACATGTTTTGAAATGGGTCAAATGGGTCGGGTTTGTATATATTTGAAAAGAAATGCAATACATTTGAATATTTTTCCAAATGCATACCTGTAATATGAATAACATTGACGACTTGGACCTGATGTTGGATTCTTTGGACGAGTACCAGATGTAGGATTCTTTGGATGAGGACTTGTAGCAGTTGATCTTGAATATTTTGGATGAGCACTTGTAGCAGTTGATGTTGAATTCTTTGGATGATGACTTGCACCGGCTGATCTTGGGTTCTTCGGATTATGAGCGAGACCATTATCAGGAACATTGCATGCATCATCACCCTAATAAAGAGACCGGAAAAAAGTTATTAGGATGGAAGAAAAACACCTTTTTCACACATTCACATAGAGTTTAAATGACAACCAATGAAGTGTTGTTACCTCCATGTTAGTGTTGGCGCGACTTATGAGAGTGGACAAATTCAGTCCGGGTATATGTTCTTTGACAGCAGCAACCAAACTCATGAAATCCTTACGAAGACCTTTCACTTCAGCCTTTAGTAGAGGAACTTGAGGATCTTGAACTCTTCTTTTCTTTGCGGCCGGGAACTTACCCACACAACGAATGTTACCTCCCCTTTCATGTCCTTTGACTTTAGCTAAGTCATCATCTATCCAAAAAGGAGACCCATTTGTCCTTGTCTCTTGAGCAGTACCAGATTCACCCATGGTTTTTATCGCTTCCTGTAATTTGTACAATCATTTAGAGTTTTTATCGCTTCCTGTAATTTGTACAATCATTTAGAGATAATTACAAAACTACTATAGTGACTCCATATATTGTATTACTCTACTTGATCTAACATACACAATAGATATTCACAAACCTTATCATTACATTATCATACCATAACATGATTTAGGTGATACATTAATTTTATATCATACCACAACTTTGCCAGCTTTAGCATTCACAACCCTCCCATCTTGATAAGTACGAGTCAAACAGTACATTCCCCCACGTGATGGCGGAACACCATCGTTCTTTTGGGTCTGAAACAAAAAAAGTACACGTCTGATTAGAATTTCCAAAATTGCAATGGATTTATGAATTTTAAAAATGACGATATATATAAAAAAGACGTGACCTCCTCGTCACATAGACGTGCAAATGATTTGCTCCCTGTGATGTGAGGCTCATCCGACTTTGAGCGATTTCTTTTCTTATTCTCTGCTTCCACCTGTAGGGTTACAAATTAAGAAAAGATAACACTTATCCACTTGTAAAGTTAAATAAATTACTCAAATAATACTCAAGTCTTAGAAATAAGCAATCATCATGTTCATGAACCTGTTTTTTTTCGGTGAACCAACTAGTAACTAGTGTCCTGAATTGACCTATATCCACTCTATCGTCGGTTTGTAATGCCACGATTTCATCCACTGTCAAACTTGAATCGTATGAACTTTTTTTAAGTTCATGCTTCCATGTTTTCCACTTAGTTGACATGTCTGTCATGATCCAGTCCTTGATTTCTGTTGTTTCAGCTGGCTCAAAAATAAACTTTTCCTACAATCAAATATTTTGTGATTACTCATACATAAATCACACAAATTCATACTTTATATAATTGTAGGACAATTTACCTTCACAATGCTCCATAAATCCTCCTTTTTAATCTCAGGAACCTTCCTCCACTCCTCATATTCGATTCCAATATGTTGAGACATCCTCACAAGTGTGCCAAGGAATTTGGTCAGCTCATTTGCTTCGTCCCCAATAGGCTGGGCAAGCTCATTAAATGTGACCACAACTTTCTCGTGACTTTTTAAGTTCCATATCGCCTTTTTCTTAGTGGGACCTCGTACTTTCTTTTTAGGCGCTGCATATTGATATTATAATACTTAATATATGCCACAGAGAAATAAACATGCCCATTTTAGCTATAATGATGGAACAGAAAAACAGAGCTGAAATAGTCTTTACCATGAGTAGAAGTACTAGTAGTAAGAACTTCTACCCAGGTCCGGTTTTGCTTGAGACAAGAACAATTTAGGTATTGACATAGTTAAATGCTTTCTCATAATGCCTGACGATATATCAAATGGTTAATTTATCTGTTTGCAGGATCGTTAGCCGTTCAACAAATGAATAAAGCAAGAAAAAGGAAGCACTTATTTTCAACACTAAACAAAGTATGGGTGTGTTTGTTTTTACGAAAAACATCTGAACACTCAGACGCGGTCAGACAAATGTTGAAAAACACTAAACAAAGTAAGATAATCCCAATATTACAACCACCTTCGCCAAAAGAAAAAGAGAGGTTTAATAATCGTATTACTCATTCAATGCCATTTCTTGATATTTAAAGCTAGATGCTCTGATTAAAGAGAATGATTGATTTGTTAACCGTTAGCATTAAAAACTACACGAAACCAAATAGTATAAAACTTACTACCCTCAACGTGATCTCTCAATCTCGGCTGAGTTATTTTTCCCAACTTACGACAACAGACGCACAAAACACTCTTTACCAACTCCGAAAATTATATGAAAACTAAAGCTTATGACCTTTTACAAACTGGAGACCAATGAACATGTCAATGATCCTACATGAGATTAAATAGCTTATAACATGGGAGCTCATTCTTTTTTGGAACAGTTCTAATAAGCTTATAAGCCTTAGAAAGGGAGCTAGCTTTCAGACTTTACAAAGACTCAAAAGCAGATGAGTCCACCAGATAAGCTAATCGAAACAACCTTAATAGGTCCTAGCTAATTAACGTACTAAAGCCTCGACCTTTTACATATTGGTGACTGAAGAATGAAGAGACCTGCTAGCCAATTAAGTTACAACAAGATAATCAAGGTATGCACTTGCTGCTGAAACAAAAGAGCAGTATTTTAACAAGTTTCCTGATGTTGGTGCCAAGCATACGAGCAAAACAGTCTAAAAGACTAACATTTGAGCAAACCGGGCTAAAGACTAACAAAGTAAAATATGATATGCAACTTAAACAATAATATGTTTGACACTTGTGCGAACTTAAATTACAAAGAAGTTATAAAAAAGGTTTATGCCACAATTCATTCGATATCACACATGGTGCACATATAGGATTCACAGAAGTACTAATTCAAGTGAAAGGTGCACGGAGTTAAGTAAATTCATTAACTACTAATGGATTATGAGAAAGATATATGATTCTATAAAATAGGTTGATTCTTGGAATTTAGGAAGACTATCTGTCTAATGCCTACCAGTTCTGCTACTAAATTTCATGAAGCACGATAAGAATCCTAAAAACATATATGAGAAATTACCTTGTTGAGAAGCTTGTCCAACACTTTCAGATCCAGAAGCCGCTTGAGTTTTGTAATCCACCGTGGCCGTTTGATTATTGTTAGATTCCTGCATCCGCTTGGAGGTTGTAAACCCGCAGCACGTTGATTTGTAGATCCCACAGGTTGTTCCACATCTTTCGAAGAAAATATGCGTATCCTTTTCATTCTGTGCAGATTAGTGAATAAAACATAAGAATGTTAGCAATCTTGATCGATATTACTTACCACATTAGATCCAATGAAGCTCTATCATATAAACGTAAAAGTGATAGAAATGGATATTGAACATTCCAGTAATAAACATAAAGTTGTTATGAAAAAAGTAATCTTAGAGTACACCCACAAACACCTATATTGTATTGTAACTTCAAAAGAAAACTATGACAATAATTAAGCAGTACACTCAGATGCTAAAATGCCAAAAACTAAGAATTTCATCCGTCTTGCATCTTCCTCCTCTCTTCAACTTCCACATTTGTGCCGCATCTATCCATCATCACCATCAACATCAAGTTTACGGTTTTGTCCTTTGATGAGACTCTTATGTTCCCTTAATATTCAGAAGCTTAATATAAGTTATTTAGCTTATGAGAACCATATTAAATACAACAATGATAAATAATCCTCTTACTCTCAAAAATATGTGATTGATTCGACATTAAACAACACGTAACAATGTGCTTGTTTAAGTGACTTCTCATCAATTTCAGAGTTAAAGGATGAGTTCCTTTTATGAGCTGGCAAGTTTAAATGCATATGTAGTCCTAATGCTCGCCCGGGGCAAAGTAAATTTGATGCTTCAATCTCATTTTGATCGTCATCATCATCATTCCTTAGTGGTCGAGTAAACAAGGTTTCTACTACAGAAAAGTATCGAGAGCAAAAAGTCAAGCTTTTACAAGCGAGGTACCCTTCGGCTATTGAGCCTTCTGGAAAAGCTTTATTATTAACATATGATTTGAGAGTTGACAAGACCCTGTAGGAATTAAATGGTATTATAAACACATTAAATTTCATATAACTAAGTAAAAGATAAACAAGTAATAAATGTATACCTTTCGATAGGGTACATCCAGCGATAAGGTGTGGGACCTCCAAACCGCACCTCTCTAACTAAATGAATCACTAGATGGACTATTACTGTAAAGAAGGAAGGAGGAAATATTTTTTCCATCTTGCATAACGTCACAGCAACTCGAGATTCCAGAAACTCAAGATCATCTTCGGTTAAATCTTTTAGGCAAATGTGTCTAAAAAAATCACATAGCTCAATTAAAACTATGCTCACGTGATTAGGCAAAGTCCCACGTATTGCGATAGGCAAGTATTCTTGCATAAACATGTGGCAATCATAGCTTTTCATCCTAATAATCTTTCTTTCTTTTATTTGTACACAACATGATATGCTAGATGAATATTCATCAGGAGGCTTGATAGATTTGAGGGTTTGCAAGAAAACATCTTTCTCGTCTTGAGTCATTACATAACATGCTTGTGGAATATACATATTATCACTGCGAGGATGTTTTCTAGGGTGAAGTTCCTTTCGTATACCTATTTTTTGTAAGTCTAAACGTGCTTTCATATTGTCCTTTGACTTCCCTTGTTGCGCTAGTAAAGTCCCAGTAATGTTGTCACACACATTTTTTCAATGTGCATCACGTCAAGACTGTGAGGCAACAACAAATGTTTCCAATAATGTAGCTTGAAGAAAATGCTTTTCTTTTTCAAGGACTCTTATCAACATTCTTATTAAGAAAATCAATGTGATCTAAGTGATTTAAAATGTCCTCTCCAGAACGATAGGAATGAGCATATATTAATTCTTCATCTCTATCAAAAGATTTAGTGTCTTTACGCCAACAATGATCATGTTGAAGCCATCTTCTATGACTCATATAGCACCATTTTCTTCCATGCTCAAGCCATTTTGAAGACTTATCAAAGGCACACATAGGACATGCATATTCACCCTTGGTGCTCCATCTAGAAAGGTTAGCATATCCTGGAAAGTCGGATATTATAGAATGGAAAGCAACCTTCAAGCGAAACATTTGTTTTGTAGCAACATCAAAAGTTTCAACACCCTTTTCCCATAAATCCTCCAACTCTTTTATCAGGGGTTGCATATAAACATCGATCTTGTTTCCAGGGCCTTTGGGACCAGGAATAAGTAAAGAAAGAATGAAGTTAGATTGCTTCATAACGTACCATGGAGGTAGGTTATACGGAAAGACAAAGACCGGCCAAATACTATATGATACATTCATTGTCCTGAAGGGGTTGAAACCATCACTTGCGATACCTAATCGTACATTCCGTGGGTCGCTTGAAAATTCAGGATATCTTTCATCGAAGTCTTTCCATGCTAATCCATCAGCCGGGTGTCGTAGTTTTCCATCTTTCTTTCTTTCTTGTTGATGCCAATTCATAAGGCTAGCGGTCTTGGAAGACATAAACAACCTTTGAAGTCTCAATTTTAAGGGAAACCAACATAAAATGTTTGCTGCCTTCTTCTTTTGTGGACCCACTACTTCATCTGGATCATTTGGGGCTACTTTATCTGGATCATTTGAGGCTACTTCAGGGGTTGATTTCCATCTTGAAGCTCCACAAATGGAACATACTTCTTCTTTCTCATTACCATCCCAAAATAACATGCACCCATTTGGACATGCATGAATTTTTTCATAACTAAGTCCTAAATTTGCTAGAATCTTTTTGACTTGATGGCATCAAATTCCCGATAGGCAAAAAGTCCTGTAAGAACTCTAGCAACATTGAGAATGACTTATTGCTCCAACCATTCAAGCTCTTTAAATGATATAGATGAACCAAACAAGATAACTTGGTACACTTAGCATCCATGTATATTTTTTGCTCAGCTTCCTTAAGTAAATCATCAAATTTCTTTTTCTTATTTTTATCCATGGGCTCACTGTTTATTAGACCTGCATTTATTTCACTTTCACCCATGTGTACGCGACTTTCCAATGGGGCTGCCGGGAATAGGTCACCTAATAAACCATCCATGTCGTGTGAAAATAATCCTTCATCCTCAGACATCATTCTAGATGATGACGCCTTACAAACTTCCCCGTGATCTTTCCAAATTGAGTAATTTTTTTTGAAACCCGAACATATGAGGTGATCGTACGCTACTGCTCTTGTAAGGAATGACATACTGAGACAATCAATGCACAGACACAAAATCTTCCCATGATTTCTTGTTTTCTTAAAAGTAAAGTCTAAAAAAGATTCTACGCCTTCTACATATTGTGCACTTGCTCTCGGTGCAAGATACATCCAAGATCTATCCATCAGAGCTTAAACAACCATCAAGAAATATCAATCTATCTGTATTGCCATCAATATATAGCTACATAGTTTCATCTTGTTCAACTAAGTTATTTACGCTAAGAGCAAATATGAATCACTAGCCGATATTAACTAGTCTATCACATGACGTTCATGTTGATAGACTTGGTTCGATGTTTCTATATGCACGTCACACTACTATCGAAAGTGTGAATCCGTAAATCACTAGATCTGAAACATTAGAAGGTAAATCTAGATAACTTCAAACTAGTACATAACAAACAGTAAACACTATCCAAGTTTAGTTCTGGTGATGGTGATATGCTTAACAAAACATAAACAAAACATAATCCAAAAGCTCCGCATATCAAATACGCCTTCAACTTTTTGTTAAAACCTTAATCATCTCTTTTAACTCCCTAATCCTACTACACCATTCCACTAATATAGCCATTCCTGCAATGACGTTTCATATAATATAGTTTCACTTGAGGTGATTCTAGCATTTTTCAAACAAATAGTATATAGCTCGTTTCATATTCATTCTTTGAGTTAGGCATATGATCAAACACCTTACACGCATCAGATTTCAGCTATCAATTAAAATTAAACATACCTTTTCGCTTGTTCTCGGCTCGGCTATGAACTCGGCTCGGTTGTGGACTCGGCTAGGCTGTGGACTCAGACCGCACTCTTAACTGCAAAAAAATTAACACAATTAAACATTAATTCGTGTGCTTAAAATTCCAATCAAACCATAATCACCACCATTCACCTCAAATCATTGCAAAAATTAAACACCAGCAACAATTAATTAGAGGATTAGAAACAGAAGTAGAAGAATTATCATTTTGAGGGTAAAGGAAAGAATTAGGTTTAGAGGAGGAAGGGGGTTCGTGCTCGTGTGCGAGTGTGAGTGGAAGTGGGGAGTGTCGGTGGTGGGTTTAGTGGTGATGGGGAGTGCCAGTGGTGGGTTTAATGGTGATGGGGGTGCCGGTGATGGGGAGGTGGTGGTGGTTTGTTAAAATCGTCGGTGGTGGTTTTTTTATATTTCACGTTTTGTGTAACTGCTGTGAACTCAGATCTGTTTGATACCAGATAAATCCCGGGCGACATTCTCGAACGACATGTCGCCCGGGAAAATAAAAACTTTGTCGTTTAGCCAAAATGGCGCCATAACGAAAATATTAGAGGGCATTTTCAGCAAATATTAAAAAAGGTTTCCCTCGGGATTGTTTTTATTAAAAATTTAGAAAGTATTATAAGTATAATAAAAACAATAATTTTTGCAAAAAAAGTTTCTCGGGCGACATGTCGCTCGGGATAGTGTTTATTAAAAAAAAGATTTTATACTAAAAACTGTTTAATTTTGATAAATACCTTTCCCGGGCGACATGTCGCCCGGGATAGTGTTTATTAAAAAAAAGGTTTTATACTAAAAACTGTATAATTTTAATAAATACCTTTCCCGGGCGACATTTCACCCGGGAAAGATATTTATTAAATTTATTTTTAAAGCTTTTAATAATTAATATTTATATACATATGTTTTTTATAAATAATATATATAAATAATAATTTTAAACAAAAATTATATATTTTAGAAAATATATAATTATTTTTTTATAAAATAAATAATTATTATTTATAATTATTTTTATAAAATATATAATTATCGTTGTACATTATATGTTTTAGAAAATATATAATTATCGTTGTACATTATAATTTTACGAAAATATCTTTCTCGGGGGAAAGATATTTATTAAATTTGAGTCGATATTGATTATCAGTTTAATTAATGTTCAACGGATAAGTCTATATGTATCAGTTGTACTTATATTGTTCAACGATGAGTCGATACGTGTACGATTGTAACATTATATGTTCATACGGATGATCGATATGTATCGTTGTACATTAGACTGTTCAAAACGGATGAGCGATATGTTATCGTGTACAATAATGTTCAAACTGATGAGACGATAATGTATCGTTGTAACGTTTGATGGTTCAAACGATAGTTCGATATGTATCGTGAACATTAGATGTTTCAAAAACGATGAGTCGATATGTTATCGTTGTACATTAGATGTTCAACGGATGAGTCGATATGTTATCGTTGTACATTATACGTTCAACGGATGAGTCGATATGTTATCGTTGTACATTAGATGTTCAACGGATGAGTCGATATGTTATCGTTGTACATTAGATGTTCAACGGATGAGTCGATATGTTATCGTTGTACATTAGATGTTCAACGGATTAGTAGATATGGTATCGTTGTACATTAGATGTTCAACGGATGAGTCGATATGGTAGCGACTTACCCGGGCGACAACGCCGGGCCACGTGGTTTCAGTCAAGCAATTAAGTGCCACCGTGGAGGGTTTTCGTTATACATTAGATGTTCAACGGATAAGTCGATATGTTATCGTTGACATTATATTTCAACAGATGAGTCGCTCCGGTATCTTGAACTTAGATGTTCAACGGATGAGTCGATATGTTATCGTTGTACATTAGATGTTCAACCGATGAGTCGATATGTTATCGTTTACATAAATGTTCAACGATAAGTCGATATTGTTATCAGTTGTACATATATGTTCAACGATGAGTCGATATGTTATCGTTGTACATTAGATGTTCAACGGATGAGTCACAATGTAAATCAGTTGAACATAGATTTCAAACGTGATGAGTCGAATGTTATCGATGTACATTAGATGTTTCAATGGATGAGTCGATTATGGTATCGTTGTACATTGATGTTCAACGGAATAGCTCATATGGTAGTGTTTACATTAGATGTTCAAACGGAAAGAGTCAATATGTTATCGTTGTAATTATATTTCAACGATGAGTCATATGGTATCGTTTTACATTAAGATGTTTCAACGATGAGTCTATATGTTATCGTTGTACATTAGATGTTCACACTGATGATCGATATGGTATCCGTTGTACATTAATGTTCAACGGATCAGTCGATATGTTATCGTTATACATTATATGTTCAACTGATGAGCGATATGGTATCGTTTACATTAGATTTACAACGGATGGGTTTGCTAATGGTAATCGATTGTACATTATATGTTCGAAATACGGATAAGTCGATATGGAGTCGTTTGGACATTATGACCCCCGCCATAAACTCCTCCCCAAAACTCTGCAAAAACTCCCGCTAGAATACTCCCAGCCAAAACTCTTTTATACCATAAGAAAGCAGATCTATCCAACCACAAACAATAACAACTCTTGACCATCACAATCACAAAAAGATAGGAAGATGATGCCCACAAGAAGCTTTTGCGTGTAGGTGTTGCAGAAGGAATGTAGTCTCCGACAACGTATAAACTGAGAGTACGTGTACACTATACTAAGGCATGTCCAAAATCAAAGTAAACAACGCATTGTTTTTTATATGTGTAAATATAAAATTTCCTGGTTAGTTTTTTAATAAGAATTAATTCTCTTTACTATTAACACAGCCTCCGAAACATTTTGATGTGGATTTTTTTATGGAAAAGAGACCCGACTTCGTGAATTGATGAGTTCTTCTGGAGCTCCATCGACTCCAAGTTACTCTGCAGGACATTCAACACCTCCAAGCTATTCTTCAGGACCTTCAACTCCTCCAAGCTATTCTTCAGGACCGTCAACACCTACAAACTATTCTCTAAGATCTTCAAGAAATGGAGAGTGCTCAAACTGCAAACACTTGCGTGGAAAGATAAGTGTACTCAAGGCAACAATGGAAATGCATATGCATCCGGAACAACACATAATTAATTCGGCTGCACTATTTCACGAAGTTCTCAATGAATGGAAAAAATTGATTTGGAGTAGTTTTTAATGTGCAATGTAATTCATATGATTTCGAGTAGTTTGTCATTTGCAATATAATTCGTATGTTTAAATGTCTGTTTGTAAGTCGTTTGTGTTACTAGAAGTGGTATGTATAATATTTTCTTAAATGAATGTTTGTTTTTGTGCATCTTGAAAAAGTATACAATACATCATGTTCAACTAATAATAATGATTTTTAAGGCAAAATTAATTTTTTTGATAAAATACATTATCCCGGGCGACATGCACTATATTTTTTGTTAGAGTATACGGCATATCGGACCGAAACGAACCTAGAAAACGTAGGGTTTTATATTATTTTATAAGTATCTTTTTAAATGTATAGTTATAAAACATATTTTATAAATAATAATGATTTTAAAGGCAAAATTAAATTTTTTGATAAAATACATTATCCCGGGCGACATGTCGCCCAGGAAACCAGAGCGGGAAAAATTGCCGCCAGGATTTTCGGTGATTTTGTATTTCTAAATTTTAATAAAAGTATTCCCGGGCGACATGTATTAAAAATTTATACAGTTTTATAATTATTAAAAAAATGTATAAATTTTAATAAAATGTTTCCCGGGTGACATGTCGCCCGGGAAAAGTGTTACAAAAAACATTATACACTAACACACAATAATTATCACTAAACACAAAGGTTAAACGTGGAAATATTATTCCGGGCGACATGTCACCCGGGAAAGTTGAGCGGGAAAATTTGCCGCCAGGATTTTCGTTGATTATTTTGGTCAAACTCAAACCAAGTTATCCCGGGCGACATGTCGCCCGGGAAACTCACCACATACTTTGACTAAAAAGTCTATCAGAATTGGTGCCACGTCAGATGGATTTTTGTCGTTTAGCGACATTTCTCGGGCGACAGTTGTCGCCCGGGAAAAGTTCGTCGCCTGTTCTAGTTTTTCTTGTAGCGTATTGCTTGTTTACACCATATGCAATGAAAACCTGTAGAGACAATTCTTAGGTAAGTTGTGTGTTGATATTATTAAAGAAGAAAGTTCAATACATTGCCAACCCACCTAAACAGGGACCTCCACAATCTTGATAAAATTGTCAAGTCTTCTAATTTTAGAATCCCCAGCCACCGATCGTTTGTTCTTCCAGCACGCTCGATATTTGATTCATTATAAAGATAACCTGCATCATAAATAAATATAAATATTAATTGATTAAACTTTGATACCCTTCGATCGCATTTAGTGATATCCATACTAGTGAGAAATTTCTATTCACACGTGCAAATAAATGATCGACAGATACCTACAAAAAACTAACAAGGCTACATAAGTTATGCTCTTTTATATCTTGTTTCTCAACTCATGCAAATAATGCTGCTATACTTGGTTACATGATTTTCCTTACCATTGCAGAAAATAGTCTGCATCGGTTATTGGAAAGGCGCAAATAATATTGACGAGTTATGACCTCCAAACCTAAATGAATTAAATAAAGCCACCTTAACATCCAATTTTTCTTTCTTTGGGCCTACTGGTACCTTTGTGTCCTGTGAAAAATTATTATATTAATCCATGGCCACATGAAATTACATAGATCCTAATCTAACAAATCCTACACTAAACAGAAAAGAGCCATTAATTGTGGTTTATGGGAACCTATTAACAGTTTTTTCAAGGGAATTCTAGATACCCAAGGGAATTCTGTAAACTAATTTGAGAACATTTCCTAAGTCCAATATGATAGATTATATCTAAGCTACAATCAGCCGCGCCTCCAATGACATACCAGATAATAGATGACTAAGCAACAACACACCCCTATGAATTACAACGTTGGAATAGTATTAACTAAAGATAACAGGAAAGGGACAATTGCCTCCACAAC
>BQNB010165882.1:1938-14171 GCA_026074375.1 Tanacetum coccineum | reverse complement strand
TCCTTTTTTATACGTAGGATTGGGAAGAGTACTGCTACACAGAATATGATGTTGATCAACATTGTTGTTCTTGTTTTTTTTTTTTTTGTGAATGGTAACGTATGAATGATATGTGAATGGTTGTGTTATGGGTGGAAATGTGTATTTTTATAGGGGAGTTAAGTGGGTGGGGTCTGGTTGTACCATACTTTGATGTCAATATTAAAATACCAGATTAAATTAATTTGGTGATTTGATGTGGAGTTTTATCTTCCAAGCATTCGGTGTGCATACTATTGGGCATTATTGTAAGATTAATTAAATATACACATGAATCATGTTGAATTTCATGGAACTATATCATAATAATAACGTTAAAGTAAAACTAAGTTGATGGTAGAATCGACTGAAATTAGTGTTTGATGATGAAGTCATAATAACATTATGGTTCGTCGATTCTCATAGTGATGTTAACAATCCAATGAAGAGATTTCTCATTATTAATTGGTGTTTATTGAGAGAGTTTATTATGTTGACAAGATATATGAAAAGACCACAATTCCTATGATTTATTGTTGCGGTAGTTATCTCCATCAAGTAACTATCATTTGATAGTTATGCTATAATATGTCATTAAAAAATAGTTAAAGGTTATTGTTTTTCTTTTTCAATTTACAAAGGCACTTTACCCTTTTAAAAAAAAAGTTCCAAATTGTAAAGGTCACATTAACAAAGGGATTATACTAGCATTCTTTCACTTTGCCGTAGGATCATTTAGAGGTATACATAAACTTGAGAGTTTATATTAGCCAATTATAAGTTTATATCATTCTCTTTATCAATTTTTTTTTTTAATCATAATTTCATAATAGCACCAAAGAAAAAAAGATACAACCACACGTGTCGTGTTTCACACGGGACCCCCATCAATTATACTAAGGGTGCGTTTGGTATAGAGGGCTCAGCCCTGAGATTTGGGTTTGGGCTTAATTTCAACGTTTGGTTTATGTGAACATGTAAAGGTGGCCCCACCATAACTTAAATATCTGGCATCTACAATTACTGGTTTACATGTTGGGGTTTGATAATATATGGTCACCACGGCGCGAGGGCCGATGGCGCCAGTCACGGTGCCGTCGGCGCGAGCATTTTCTTGGCTGGTATGATGTCGTTGGTTTAACAGCCAAGGGTACCTCTCCCGCTAATGGTACTAATATGAAATACATGATTTTATCAAACTAAAATGACAATGAAATAATATTGTACAAATAAGTTTGTCTATAATAAAACATAAGTGTACACAGTTAAAAGTAATATAGACAAACTAGACATTATAGTTAAAGAAATTGTTTTAAAGCACGTGTTTTGAAACTAAACGTGATCATGAAACAGTGCGCTAACTACAACATTATGTAGGGTCTCGACAAAAACCCATTTTAGTGACATGACTTATAAATACTTTGGGTGGTAGATCTTTTTGGTTAGCGGATCCGCAAACATTTCATGACTTCTAATGTGCTCGAGACTTATACGTTGTTCCTCCACTCTTTCACATACGAATAAGTACTTTATATCGAGGTATAAACCAGCTCCGATTGAACTAATATTTTTCAAGAAGCTCACAGTTTCGCTATTATCACAATATATCTTTAATGGCGTTGAAATGGAGTTAATAATTTTTGCGTCTGGTGATTAAATTTCTCAACAACATTTCATGACATGTCGCATTATAAACTGAAACATACTCAGCCATCATTGTTGAGATCGTCGTTAGCACTTGTTATTTACTCTTTCAAGAAATAGGCTCACATGATAGCATGAAGACACATTCTGAAGTTGACCTCCTAGTGTCTTTGCGTTTTGCATAGTCTAAATCCGAGTATCCAATGACTTCAAGATTGTAGGTTCTAGTGTATGTTAATTTGTACTCCTTAATTCCTTATAAATATCGTAATACTTTCTTAGCGTCTTTCTAGTGATATAGGATAAGATTAGATTGAAACCTGCCTAACATGCCTCATATATAAGTGATATTTGGTCGAGTACAAACTTGAGCATATGTTAAGCTTCCTACTACGAAAGCATACGGATTTCGCCTCATTTCCTCATGTTCAACCTTAGTTTTTGGACATTCATACAACCCAAAAACATCACCCTTAATTATGGGAGCGACTGTGGAGGAGAAATGTTGCATATTGAACCTATTGAGTACACGTTCAATATATGCCTTTTGGGATAATCCTAATGTCCCATTGGCTCGATCACGGTAAATATCAATTACAATAACATATGAAGCCTCACTAAGATCTTTCATGTCAAAGTTTCTAGATATAAAACATTTTGACTCATGCAACAAATCAATATTATTACTTGCCAAAAGGATATCATCCACATAAAGCACAAGTATAATAAAATTGCTCTCACTCGTCTTGAGGTATACGCACTAATCTATCTTATTCTTGATGAAGTTGTGTTTCTTCATCACATCATAGAATTTAAAATATCATTGACTAGATGCTTGCTTAAGCCCATAAATAGATTTCTTGAGTTTACAAACAAGTTGTTCTTGGCCTTTAGATTTAAAACCTTGTGGTTGGGCAATAAACACATCTTCATGTAAATCTCCATTAAAAATGCTGTTTTGACGTCTAATTGATGTAATTCTAAGTCAAAGTGAGCTACAAGGGCCATTACAATCCTTAGGGAGTCTTTTCTCGATACAAGATAAAATGTTTCTTTATAATCAATTTCCTCCTTTTGAGTATACACTTTCACAACCAAACGAGCTTTGTATCATTTACTATTTTCATTTGTGTCAAGTTTTGTCTTATAGATCCACTTGCATCTAACGGGTTTTGCACCCTTTGGTAATTCAGCAAGTTCCCAATTGTTGTTTTTGCTCATTGAATTCAGCTTATCTTCCATTGCTTCCCGCCAATGAGTTGATTGGTCATAAGTAATGGCATCCTCATATGATTCAACATCATTGCATTTTTTAAATTCAAAATCAGCCTCATTCGAATAGGTATAATAATCATAAAATTTGTGGGTTGCCTATTTCGTTGCGACTTGTGCAACGACTTGAATTTCTTGTGGTTCAACATTAATTTGAGGGTCAAGTTCATTTTCCTCGACATTATTTGGATGTTCTTGAGCAATTAACTGATCATTTAAGGTGTCAAGTGGTGTGTTAATTGGGATGCGCACATGAATTATAGGTGTCTCATCCCGAGCCTATTGTAGTTTAATTCTTCTAAATTAACTGCTCCCACTATTGTTAGCATTTTCAAGAAACTCTACATGGCGTATGTCAAAAATTCTGGTACTATGAGACGGGCAATAAAACCGATAACCCTTTGATCGTTCTAGGTATCTAATGAAGTAGCAACTAACAGTTTTTAAGTCTAGTTTCTGATTCTTTCATTTGTAGTTTTTCCCATGATGACACTTTTTGGTGAATAAATTTAGGAAGTACATTGATGAGCGAATTCTTCTATCTTATCCCTAAGCACCCGGTAGTAGAAAGTAATCCCTAAGAAGGTTAATATTTTCATGTGGCGCTTGTTCTTAGATAGGCTCCCCAATCGTTTAAACTTGTCATCCCGAGGTTTGTATATTAATTCGATTACATGCTTGGTTTGCAACAGGTCTGTGGAATCAAATGCGCATACCTTTTTCTCATGTGATACGGCTTCTGTTGTTTGGCGTCTTGTTCGCTCTTAGAATGGCTCTACGTTCTTGTTTTTTAACACATGTGACGATTGGGAAAATTGGCTTCAGTCATGGCACGCCTCAAAGGACAAGAAGAATCGTGCTTATGCCATCTTTGAGGTTACTTCTTGGACTCTTTGGTGTTTTAGAAATAATATCATATTCAACTCTCATTCTATGAGGAAATATGGTATCTTTGATTTTTATTTGTCTCGTTTCTTTTTCTTGGCTTAAATTTAGAGGTAATCTTTGTAATAGCTGGAACGATTGGTTGCAATTGCCTATGTTATTTTTCAGCGCCTTGCTAGTTTCTTTATATATATATCGCCATTAAAAAAAGAATAATCGAGTTTATGATGGGAACGGGGCGGCTTGGGGCGGAGCGACCATCTTTTTTTTGAACGACGATTTTATTAAAAAAAACTAGCAGGAAGCTAAAAAGATTACAAATTTAGAAACATAGGATTTTGCATCCAAGTAGTCTAATTAAGCTTAGACTTACAATGACTGGAAATCCATAAAAAAAGACATTTGAACAAAGTCATCAAATAAAAGCTCCATTCTAGGATGACATGAACCAAATAAGCATTGATTTCTGAATCTCCAAATGAGCCACCAAGTCACATAACTAGTGCTTTCAAAGAACTCCTTTATACGAGCAAATAAGCAGGAGTTGCGAAGCCAAGCAAGCCACCCATCATAAGAGTTAAAGGAGAAATCTTCAAGCTCCCACCAACGCGAAACTTTGCTCAAATTTGCCAAGCTAGAGAACAAGAAAGGAAGATATGAGAGGTAGATTCCACAATCTCATTACATAAAAGACATAAAATCGAAGGAATATTTGTGCCTCGAGAGGAAAGATTTAACCGAGTTAGTAATCTATCAAAGCGAATCTTCCATGCAAGAATATTAACCTTGATAGGGACCAACTTCATCCATCTAGTAGGAGCATCTAACTTAGGATGAAAGGAATCGTCAATAAAATTACGGACCTATTTAACCGATAACTCACCCGAATCATCCAAAGACCAAACGCATTGATCATTTGTTTGAGGGAGAATAACATCATTAATGCGAAAACTCAAGCTACGAAATTGCTCTTCTTCAGCCCTCCTCTAGGTTGACGAAAAGAAAGGTCTAAAGTAGGATGCCTCATTTTGTCGACCACTAAAATGTCCTTACACAATTCCAAAGCATATAGCCTTGGAAATTTCATTTTCGGAGCATCCTTTCATAACCATGTGTCATCCCAAAACAAAGAGTTCTCCCCGCCACCTACCTTTTTCTAACAAATGACAGGAGATCAATCCCTTTTCGATTAAGAGAAGGAAGGTCACGAACTACATCAAGCTAAATAGAGCTTCTATTCATAGAGATGTGGTTGTCAAAAACTCCTGTAACACCGTGTATAGCCTTGATGAATCTAGACCATAACGAGGAACCTTAAGTAATAAAGATCCAGACCCATTTAAATAAAAGAGCACGGTTGAGAGCATAAAATAGAAACCTCGAGGCCTTCAAATTTCTTAGACGCCAAAATGTTACCCCAACTAATCCAAGCCATTTTCCTCTCTGATCTTTCGATTCCTTTAAAGAAATTTCGCCGAGTCGATTCCAATGAGTTAAGAGTTCCAGTAGGAACTTTAAATAATGACATATGATAAAGAAGGATAGTTAAGAGGGTCGATTTGAGTAATGTAAGACGACCACCAATAGATATAGTTTTTAGTTTCCATCTTGACAACGGGGAAGAGATTTTGGCTTCGACTTCATGCCAAGAATTGAGTCTAGATTATCAAAATTTTCCCAACCCCGCTCTAACCTTCATCGAGGATCTAGTCGGGGAGTCCCGTTAGAGCGCGATGACCCCCGAAACTCGTCTCGTGCAAATTAGGAATCTTATTAGAGTGTCCTCGTTGGGCGCAATTCTCAACTAAAATGGTACCATTTCACATTTATCATTATTTTTAATATGTTATCAATAATTTGAAGAATTAATAATCAATTATAAACAGGCCTTATTAAGTTTTTATTGATAATATTATACATTAATAATGATAATTTACACCGTCAAATATTACAACTTATAAATATGACATTAAACAAGTTTTTATAATCACAATTTGTAATCTTAAAAAGATAAAAAAAACTAACGATGTTATAAAGATATTTAATTATTATGTAAATCTTTACTATATTATAAAGCATTTGAGACTTCATATAGGTGGAAGTCTAAAAAAATTTAAGACTAGAAAAAACATTTTAAAAGGAAAAATAAAATAATAGTGTAAAATCTGGAAATTTAAATCTCATTAAAACATATATAACAACTCATTTCAACCATATAATAACCATCCTGTAATAATGATATCTTTTAATTAAATTGTTTATAAGAAAAGCTCATTAAACTTGTAACCACCAATTTAATGCTAAAATTTGAGAAATAAAAGTGCTAACCATTTACACTATTAATGCAAAAAAAATTAGTACAAGTTATCATTCATTTGTAAAGTTACTGCTAGAATAAACGTAAAAATAAAAAACATTTGCTCGTCACAAAATTAGTCACCGGCTACCCGCCGTCGCATTGCGCGAGTACCTTGCTATACTTACAAAATACAGAGTACTATATAAATATAGGTATATTTGTATATGTATATATATTATTGATAACATCAAATATTTAATACTTTTTCATATCAAATTCCCGCGTTTATTGCCTTGCTTTATATCACTTTTATATGAATTCGATTTTTATTTCAATTATTTTGTGAATTCAGGTAAATTAAGGCAATGGAACGGAAAATGGTGAAAAATGGCGAATTTAGTGCCAATACTAATTTATTTAGTAGAAGTTATGGAGAGCTACTAAATTTCTACAAGATGTAGCTCAAATGCCAATATGAAGAATAGTGCCACTACAATATTATTTAGTAGGGGTACTATATTTTTAACAATTAATGATGCCGAATCAAAAGCTTAGAAGATGTTACGGCGTAACGTCCCGCTGGGTTACGACGTAACCACTTAGTTTTCACGAAGATTTGGATGATCATTTATTTAATATGAAGATTCGGTGCTGACGAGGCTTTACGACGTAACGTCATATATAGTTACGCCGTAATCGTTTATTATGGAAAAGATTTCGATGATTAACTAAGGGTTACAGCGCAACGCGATTATTAATTACGCTGTAACCAAATTATCTCTTAATGAAGGAAAGCTACGTCAAGAAGGTTACGACGTAACCATATATTTGGTTACGCCGTAAAATCACAGGGACGTATTGTGTACAAAATATTATGAAGTTTCACTTTACAGCACTATCTCCGAGGGCCAAAGTCGTACAAAGACAAACTTCTTACTTTAGTATAAATACTAATCAATGCATTGAATTGATATCATTAATTCTGTTCGAGTGGTGCGCAGCCGAAAGAAAGAAAAGCAGAGAAAGTAAGCAGCCTAGCTGCCTGCTTAGGGTATAGGGCAAACCCTTCGGGGTTTGCCATGGCGTTCGACTAGGGGATCGAGAGCATTAATTTCGCACAACTTGTAATTATACTTTAATTTTTTGTGGTCAATTTAGTTATATTATTTTGGCTTATTGGATCCATCCATATAATTGTTGATGTTATTTTTATTAGTTATGTTTTATTATTTGTTCTTGGCATTTATTTATTTGAATTATCTTATGATTATTATGTTATGATCTCGTTGTTTTATCGTTTTCTTTATTAAGTTTTATGTTGCATAATCTTGATGTTAGTCTTAGATCTGGATTGAGAGAACGCTAAGTACAAAGTTACCAACTTCACCTGGATGTTCTCAATTCTCCAGTCGTTGTATCCATATACATTGGAGGTTCAGTGTATACCTATGACACCGGTCTCTTGATCTTGGAACTAAAATTAAGTATTTTGTAGCTTTAGCACCGGTTTAATTATAATTCAGCCTCGACCCTTACTCTTGTAAAGCAGTAAGCTTTTACCATTGACGTTCCTCTCTGGTATTAGGCGTGACTAGCATTCGAGTCGTGGTTGGGTTAACATTTAACCATATGAGAAATTTTAAGATTGCGACAAGACATTGCACTAGAGATCATAGTAATTAATTGCATTCTTCCTTTCTAGTTGTTCCCACTATTCTAAATCCCTTTTCAACAAGCTAGGCTTACCACCAAAACAACTAGACAATAATCTCAAATACTCAAACATGTTTTCTTTCCTGCTTTCTTAGGTAGAATAATAAAATCAATTAGATTATTAGAGACACAAACCGTTCTTTGGGTCGACACCCGTACTTACCAATCACTACACTATACACGATAGGGTACACTGCTCTTTAGTGTGTAGGAATAGTTAAGGTAGTTAGGGTTTTATAAATGTAAAACCTGACGTAGTTTTTATTTAAAAGGAATTACGCATCAAGTTTTTGGCGCCGTTGCCGGGGAACGGTTTTTGTTGTTTTTGATTGTTTGATTGATATGTGTGTGTTTGTTTGTGCTTGTATGTGTGCTTGAACCTTCTGTTCTTTTCCCTTTTCTGAGTGTTTGCATGATTGATTGACTGTTGTTACGTCGTAACTAGTAATATGGTTACGGCGTAACATATATACAAAATTTCGTTTCAGACTTGGATATGGTGTGGCTTGGTAGTGCTTGTTATGGCGTATTTGGGTCTGAAACATAAAAAATAGTTTGGGCAATGCTTGAACCTTAAAAAAAATTTCATGAGTCAAGCAATTGCCATTAATGTATGCTTCACTTTTTGCTCAGTTTAATTACACATTTAATGCACAGGTTTGTTAGTGTGCAGGATGAGCAATTATTTACAGGTTGATGAGATGACATGAAGATTGGACATGTGTGGAGATGTCCAAGTGGCCTGTGATGGAGGCTAGAGTGGAACTTAACGACTTTTTAAATAATCAAAGTACTATCCTTTTAATTGTTTTCTACATTTAGGTTGTTTCGTATATTTCTTACTTGTTTTTGCTGGTTCTAACAACAAGGGGGCGGAATTGAAAGTCGCCTTTCGTCGTAATTATGTGGTAAGATTGCTGCCAATGGCAGCAATTACGACGTTACAATCTTAGTTACATCATAATCATTGATGTTGCGGTGCAATCCTTTCCATTGTTACACCGTAACCATACTTAATAAAAAAAAATGGTCATCCACATGATTACGACGTAACCTAATCCTCGGTTACGCCGTAATCCCTTCCTGCAAATCATTAAATCGTCTGAAATTTTACAAAACTGTGTATATTGGTAAATGAACTTTGTGGGTATGTTCTCTGGAAACCCTCACGAGACTTCATTCATCCACTTGGGCCACCAAGTGGTTTGAAAGGCCTGTTGCATACGCTAAATGCAACCATGATTCCTACGAAAGTGAGTTAGGTTTATTTGTATAGTTTTGTATATTTTGTGCTATTATGCTTTTTGTCCAAGTTTATGCTTTTGGTATTAGTCTTTCTTGCAGTTATACAGGTAATGCACAAGATGAGGTGATAGGATACTAATCAAGCTACAATGAAGTATCCTGAACCGTCCTGGTTGAATGCTATTCTAGATGATGATGAAGTTGCCTGTGATGGTGGATGTTGCTCAAAGAAGAAGACTTTGAGCATTGCTTAGAGCATGATGTCTCTTCATATCACCGAGCATATTCAGGGGAGTAATATGTTCCATTTCTAACCCTTCCTATTTAAATTTTATATGCACATGTTTAACTAAAGTAGGGGGAGGGATTAGAAATAAACACCTATTTGATTATACTTGCATTTATTTCACAAGAACAAATCTGGGATTTTGTCACACATGCTGTTTTTTGAACGGCCACACAGTCAGATATTTATGTGACTAAATGTACCAGAATAAAATAAACAGCCACACTTGAACTCATTTTGTGTGACCATTTCAGAATTTTATTGTCACACATTTGAATATTTATGTGACTAAACTTAACTGGTAATTTTTTGTTGATTATTTAGTCACTTATAATTTGGGACGTGTGACAGGTACAAATAAGTTTGAAACATTAGTCACACACTATATATATATATATATATATATATATATACACATGTGACAAATATATGTCACACAATTGAATAGTGTGACCAAAATCCATATATGGTCACATGAAGTAATTATGTATGTGGCTAAATCATATAGTCAAGTTTGTCATACATTATTTAAAAGTGAATGCTATTTTTTACTGAATATTTAGCCACATATGAATTTGAAATGTGTGACAACTAAAAAGTAAGTTTGAAGCATTAGTCACGATATACATTTAAAAGTGACAAATATATGTCACACACTTGAACAGTGTGACCAAATGTCATATATGGTCACACTAAACGATAGACATACATGATTAAGTGTAACCAAAATTCGATACATATGGTCACGTAAGTTAATATGTGTGTCTAAAGTTTAGTGTGTGTTTGCTTGCCAAAACCTAATGTGTATAGTCACATTTAATTATAGCATGATCATGTGACTATAGGCTTTACAATAGTCACACCATATCACAAATGTGTATCTAAATTATGTTTATGGCCACATTATAAGGGTATTATATGTGACCAATACATTCAAAATAGTCACATTGTGAAATATTCATGTGACTATTTGTAGAATATTAGTAATCTTCTTATCAAACCAAGAACAAGAGTGAGATTTGGGTTGTGATGTTAGAGAGAGATTAGATGGAAAATAGATGAATTGTCTAAAATGGAATATGGAAAAATGGAACAACCAACCCCTCTCCAAGGCTAGGAGAGGGTTTAAATACATAAGTTATGGCCGGCCATGGGCTAGAATGGGCCTCCCATGGGCCTTGGGCCGGACTAGATTACTAATCTAATCATTGTACTAACTACGAGCTAAGACTTGTTACAACTTGGAAGTGACCGACACTTTTGTGTTTCCAACAATCTCCCCCTAAGGGAGGTCACTCCAATTTACAAAACTTTAAATCTAGCATACTATGCTTTATCTTTAGTCTTTAGTTCGTACTCTTGACTTTCTCTTGTGAATATGTTGTAGTGATCATTGACTTTAGGATTGAGCTTGTTCCTTGAACTTGTATTTGACATTGTGATCTTGAGCCACTTGAGATCATCAACCAAGCATAATCTCTTCGCCATCTTGTAATTTTGCCATCTTGTGGACTTGTGACTTCTGGACCGACATGCTCATACCTTTCTTGATTTGTTGATTTGGAAAGCTTTAATGTTGCATCTTTCTTGAAATTCTTTAACTTTAACACTTCGACACTTTGAGAAAGATGTGTGGTATCAGAGTAGCGGAAGTCTTGAAACATGTACTTGAGCTTTCATGATGTCTTTATGTTTGTCGGTCGGGTATGAGCATGTGGCTATGGATCTTGTGAGCCAGCTGGAATCAGGGACCTCCACCACCATCTTTAAATAGCCTGCATAAAACAGTTAGCAATAAAGCGGGGGGACGAATATGGCTTTGTCATTCGCCCAGGTTTGGTTGGAGTAACCTTCAGATCCGTGAGGATTGACCTGTGATCAGATAGATTCAATTTAAGAAGAATCTTCTTGACAGGATTTCCAGCTGAAGTATTGAATCTTTCTAACACATAAGTATTAGATTCATCGTACTCAGCATGTTCTCATTATCGGAACGTCTCAAAGCAGACAGCATGATAAGAGTGAACCAGTGAGTTACTATCTCACCGATTGATATAGAAAATTGATTTGAAAATCAATCGGTGTATCACTTACAAAATTGTTTTTGTGACACACCGAGAGTGTTTATCATTTCAAAAATTCATTAACAACCGTTGATCCATTTCCTGGAACAAGTTTGATTCTTATAGAATCGCACCATCGTTTCTTTCCAGTTGTCACAAGTTTGATTCATAAAGAATCGCACAAGTTACCTACCATGAGCTTGTTTGATGTTGGCTCAAGCAGGATTTCCATCTTCATTGTGAATGAATTCACTCTGATGTTCTGGCAAAATCACAAGGATAATGCGAAGGACTCTTAAAATGTATCTTGTAATTCACATTGTGTGACTTAGCAAGTATAATTTGACAAGTGTCCTAATGAGATTTATGGATGATCTCTTTTGGCTCTAGACTCAATAGTGCACTTTGATTTTAGTGATCGGAGGCTGGAGCTGAGTGCCACCTTTTCAATATCAACTAACTCGGAGTGAGATAGTCAATAGAAATGAGTGTATCTCCGTGAGTTTTGAAACAAAGTCTTTCTGACTTTGAGTAGCTGGGAGGGGGTTGTGCATAGCGTCACTGGGTCCATGACTGTCTTCAATGTCAGACAACACTGAGTGTTTCTGACAGCATATGTATTGACCCGGTATCTGCCTAAGTGTATGGAGGGCTTCTTTATTTTCACCCTTTATCCTTACATTTCTTTTTCATTCTTCAACCCCTTCAATGCATACCGAGTGGTGAAACTGTGAATGAATGTCAAAAGTGTCTCGAACTCAAGACTGAGCTTCTCAATAAAAAGGATTTTGTTGATAAAGAAACTTAC
>BQNB010165881.1:0-14171 GCA_026074375.1 Tanacetum coccineum | reverse complement strand
GGAGTCTATGTGCTATGTGACTTCGCCAATTTCAAGACTTATCTATTATTTACTCGTTGTCTTTTTCAAAACTTTGTTATGCTTCCGCTACTTTTAAACTTAAATATTATGGGTTGTAAAACTTAAATTTATTTTCTTTTATGCAACGAGTAAACTTTTTCAAACGTCCATGATTAGTGGTCATTCTTTATTGCTTTGTGATCGGATTGTTATGACGTCACGCCCTCGGACACGTATTCCGTCTAGGCCCAGTTTGGGGGTGTGACATCACACCCGTCTTTTCAAGACACAACCTAACTATGCTGATCTCCGTGGTTTTGGTTGTCTTTGCTATCCCTACATCAACACCAATCACAAACTTGAACCACGCGCCACACCTGCAATTTTCCTTGGAACTACTTGGTATGGAACATGTATTTCGTGAATGCAAATGTGATATGTGTAAAAGGCTTATCCCTCAAGCCTTTAGTGGACCTTATTCAAATTGTGTTTTTGATTGTCTCTAAGTGAAGATATGATGCGAACAGAAATTCTCACAACTGAAATCGTTCCATGTTATGAAAAAAAAAATTGAAAATAACTTTAAAATCATGTATGTACAAAAATTATGAGAATTTTATTCTCATAATTAAGATCGAAAGAGACGATTGAAACTGGGAGAGCAAAAATTATTTTTTGATGGGGAAGGAGGCGTCAATGTGTTTGACATTTTGTTTCATTTAAGGATAAGGGTAAAAATGTAACTTGACATGTTAAAATAGTATTTAATTAAAAGTTTAAAGATGACACTAATTTAAATTTGATTTAATTATTGACCTGGGTAAATATGATAGTTTTGAGAGTTGAGAAGGATATTGATGTAATATAAAAATTTCAAAGGATATTAATGTAATATTCAAGTTTTCAAAGGATATAGATGTAAATACCTTAAAAAAACTAAAAAAACTTGGAAAAAGCTTAAATAAGTTGTCTTACTATGAAATACGCTATGATAAGATACCTGCACCAAGTGTTTGTTAGAATAAGCAAACGTTTAAAAACAAACAAGGAGACTTGTTCGTGTCTTATAAGCTTGTAATAAGCTTTAATAAGCTATAAGAGGCACAAGTAAGGCACGAAAAAGTTTCACAAATAAGCCATATACAATATCTTTTATAGGCTATAAACGATGGTTTTCAAATAATTAAGATGAAAATTTTGGTTTTTATAAAAAGATGAGTTACTGTTTTATCAAAAAAAAATCCAAAACCAAACACACTCTTTTTCTTGAATAGAAAGCTACTGTTTTGCAAATACTCCAAATCCAAAACCACGCATACGGCAAAACAATAACTTTAGAACTGTTATTAAATATGCAAAACAAACAGTTGTAGCCCAAGTTAAATATCATAAAAACGTTGTAGCCCAAATCGAATATCAACCAAACAGACCAACACACGAAGTTGTTTGAAAAAAAAGCAAAACCAAATAAAGCGACACCTATATAAGCCCTAATAAGCTCATAAATAAGCTAGATAATAAACCATAGACACATCACAATCTACCCTATGGCTCTTGATACCAATTTATGATATTGGAAATCATAACACAATGGAAGATAGATAGATTAGCCAAATCTAGAGAGAAAAAGTGAGAGAAAAAGCTTTCTAGTGAGAGAAAGTGTAATTTGTACAATGAAATGACTAACCACCTCTTCCATGGCATGGAAGAGGCTTAAATAGTAGCTTACAAACTGACCTAAGGGCCTTGGTAGTGAGCTTACACGTTGGGTTTAATACCCGACCCATTACAGTATGTTATACATTAAATGATTAACTACGAGCTATAATAAACGGTAAAATACACGGGGTGATCGAGTCTTTTTCTAATATCTAACAACGTTTATGAAATTTTTTGAAATCATTTCAAGGTGGAGGTGGAAAGTGTGTGGTGATTGTGGTAGTGAGAAGATACTCAAGATGAGCAAACATGATGTTCATCTCATCTCTTAAGGTTAAGAAAAAAGTTCAGTTATGAAAGCAACATATGCAAGTTGACCCATGGTAGTCATGGTAGTTGTAGTTAAGAGGGTGACCCATGATAGGTGGTTGAGGTTGTGGTGGATATGGTGATGATGGAGTATCATAAATGTGATCAAGAGGAGTGATTGGTGACAAAGAAAGTGTGATATCCAAAGAAGGATGACTTTGAAGTGGTTGAGGGTTTAAAGGTATAAAAGGAACATCCGAGATGTTGTCAAGCAAAAGGTTTAAAGGTCAAGGAAAAGTTGGTTCATTTGATGATGGTGGTGAAATTTGAAGTTTTGATTGAAAAGAAGAAGATGTGTTCTCTTAGCTTGATGAGGTTTGATTTGTGGATGGAGTTTTTGATGGTACATTTGGAGGAGTTAGAGATGAAGAAGTTGTTGTAGGAGAAGGTGTAGTGAGGTTATCATCATCATTTGTGAGATCAACAAATAGTTGTTTTGGAGGTATGATGGTGAGTTTGATTTTCTTAAAGCTATGAGAGGAAGAGGCTTGAGTAGAATCCGTAGTAGAAAGATTTGAAGAAGATGAAGGTGAGAAGAAGAATGGTAAGGATGGCATATTTAATTAGGAAGTATAGGATCAAAGTAGAAAAGCACGAGGATTAAGAGGATAGATTCAAAAAGTGATTTAGCAAAATGCAGTAAGTTTAGCTGGGTCTAAGAAAGAGTAGTCAACTGCACAGATAATCAGGTAGTCCCAGATATATTAGGGGGCCGCCCCTTATTCATGGGGGCTATTCTCTGGAGACAAGAAAAGTTTCTAGTTTTTCCTGATTTTCTGTAATTCCTATACAGAAGAAATTTTTTCCTAAATTTCCCCTTTTTTAGTCAATCCTATTTCATCATGAATCATCTAATATTTAATAATAAAATTCATTGGGGGTCCAAGAAAAGGTTTCCTAAAGACACCCTTTTGCAGTCAATCCTATTTTTACAAGGATCATCTAACTATTCTTAATAATCAAATTCACAAAATTGATATCCTAAATTCTATTAATGAAGCAATATAGGTATATTGACAAGAGATAATCATGATAATATAAGTAACTATATTGTATCAAGGTGCATGCAAACAAGTGTTTAGGATGATATAAAAGGAAATGATCATCCAAGGCAAGTTATGTTGCCCGTACTACGTACTAAGTTACTACTAAATAGCATAAGTTTAAGTACTAAGCAAATAAAGTAGTAAAAATAATTAATATTGTCATTAAAACAATTTTTCCAAATTTCTCACTTCTTCATGTTTCTCCAAAAGTTTCTAAGGCCTTTCCCGATTGACCTTAATCCACCACGATGCTCATCTCGTAACTAAACTTTACGGTTGATGATTTTGGTTTGTCGGGTGTAAAATGGTTCCATGTCAGGGTCAATGTTAGGTGGGTTTTGAAAGACTTGAGGAACATCAATTGTTAATTAATTAACAAAACGAGTGGGGGAAGGAGTGCTTGCACGCGAGGTTCCTTCGTCATTCCCATCATCATCATCATCGTTGAAATAAGAGGAGGATGATTGATTGAAGGCGGAGGAAGAAGAAGTGGAGTGATGACCTCTTCTCGTGCCACGATCCTTTCTAGTCTTTTGCTCTTGTTGAGCAGTAAAAGGATTCATGACATGATTGTAAAAGACATACGACTCATTTAACAACTCAGAACTCTCACTCATAATGAATTTAAACAAACGGGTTAATAGCATACCATAGGGTTGAATTAACCTAGATTGTTTAGTGACCCACTCTATTCGTTTTGCCATAAAATAGGCTAGGTTGAACTTTTCGGATCTTCCAACACAATAGAGCATGTAACAAAGACACATAGGAACATGGTCCCGATTACCCCCAGACAGATGATCAATTTCCGGATAAATTATTCCAAAGGCTTAAGGTTGGTCTAATTTCAGAGTGCGAATTTTGATGATCATAAACATCAATTTCTTGCTCATGACGGATGCGACGGACTTGACCTTCTCGATCAATTCGAATATACTGTCATCAGGAGAAGGAGGGTTGGTTTGATATGGACCATCCGTAGGGACACCATATGCCAACTCGTCAAGTGACCACTTGTCGGTAAAGACGCAAGCACCCTCACAATGCATGTCAAGAATTTGAGCGAATTCTTTAAGAGAGTAAGAAAAGAATTGATTTTGGATCAAAAATTCGATGAACATTTGACCTTCGTCGGAATAGTTTATTTGATATTGACTATCAAATTCATGTATGAAGCGAGGAAAAATTTGGTCATTAATTTCAAGAAGACACTCAAACTCAAGAAAATGAAACAAAGATAGCCGAAACATAGTTGATCGCAAAGTAATCAAAAACACCCGACCCTCTTTATGAATAGGTCGACAAGGTATTTTTAGATATGGTAATTTTTGAGGAGACCTGGTGTGATTAGAAAGGTATGATTTATTTGGAGTTAAGGAAATGTGAGTTTTTGAGCATTTGTGTTTATCTTGAGACATTTTCTTTCACCTATCATCAATAAGATTATTTTAGTATGTATCATTCATAATTTTCAACATCCTTTAGGCAAGTGTCTAGTGTGTGCCTAATTGTGATAAATGTGGAGTAACGATTAACTCGACCTAAAAAATAAAATCTTAAGAGTTAACCCAAACGCTCCTTAATTTGATTTTGCTCATCCAAACATGTCAAAAAATACATATAAATTATGTATCTCGACCTTTGTTCATAAGATCATTATGCATGTGTTTAAAAACGTTTTTAAGTTGTATTAACAATGCATAACAACAATTTTTTATGTTCCTAACGTGAGTGATTTGAAAATAAAATTGGGGTTTTGGTTTGAAATTAATTTTTTTATAAACTAGTGTTTGTAAATCATATGTCTAAGGGAAGCATATAAGTTGTTGATCCCACGCCTTGATCGATTCTTTAGTATATAAAGAGTTTGTTACCTTGGAAGATCCCAAAATAACAAAGATTGAGACTTTGTGAATATACCAAAGTGTATGCGGAAACTACACTTTGATACTCTAGAGAAATGTATGAAACAGTAACAATCACTCACAAACAATAAATACCAAAATCACTGCTTCAATATTATAAATAATACGAGTACTCTCTAAGTACTGGGGTTACACAACCTTGAAGCAATTACAAATTCTCTCTAAGTGTATATCTTAAAGTTCTAACTATCACTACTCTAGGGATCTCCTTTTATAGAAATACAAGGAACCCTTTACACATATATCTGCCTATCTATTAGGAACAGTTACAATTCAAAACTAAATATTCCGAAATGCTCTCCATACCTTCTTATCTTCATATCATCAGCTTTGACTATTTAGCAGTACAAACCTCTTCAACTAGCAGTATTAAGTTTCATTGGCAGTACTAACTTTGTGTTGGCAGTACTAACTCCTTTAGTACTGTTGGCAGTATTAAGTCCTATGAAGATTTATTCCCAACAATCCTCCCCTAAACTTGTGATTGTCCTTTAAATCAACAAGTTTCTTCTGAATAAAATCTTCTATACTGCTGATGATTCTTTCAAACACTTTTGTCATTTCTGCACTTGATTTCTTATGAACCTAAGGAGTTCGAAAGCTTGTGAACTCTCATGGTCTACCTCCAATCTTGTACTCAACATCTTTGACAGCATCTCTTGACTCAAGGGATACTTCTTTTCTGTCAACATATGGATCGCCAGTCCATTGTTCATCAACAAAATATGAATACCACAGAAATCATGTAATCTCCAGCTCAAAAGATTGTATTCATGTTGGTCTTTCCAAATCTCATCATCCTCATCAGGCTCAAACAAGGTGTGTAAATCTCCCCAAAGCATAAGATCAAAACCTTCTGGTGCTGAAGAACTGTATCTCTCCTTGACTAATCTGAACAGTTGTTCTACATCCATTCTGTCAAAATCTAGAAGCATTTCACTTAGTATCTTATATTTCTTGGAGCTTCCATCACCTCTAAAGACTTGATAGTACATGAAGGTTTCTGTCAACACAACTGTCTTCCAATCTACAATAGGAAACTTAGTTGATAAGGATTCAATCTCTATGGGAGTTTCTTCTCTTGGTACTACCAAAATGACAAAACATTGAGCATGGAATGAAAAAGACTTTGTGCATAATCAAGGCAAAGTCCAAAATGCCAAAGTCTGAGTCATACTAATGAATCAGCATCAATACCGAGCCGAAGCTGAAAATACTATTGGATGCAAATCTTAACCCATCTGATGGGCCTGGCAAGCACAGATAGTAAATATGAAAACTGTGAATACCAAATGGGCCCTCAATCAATTACAGCACCCATTGGTGCATTGACAAAGACTAGTCGAATACTTTGATAGGCCAAATCTTAGCCCAGTTTACAGCCAATCCACAGCCATTGTACACACAAAACCCATCACCTACCTTATGGCCTTGAAAAAGCCCAAACACAAAACCCAAGCCTCAAAACACTTTTTTTATAAAACTCAAGGCCAAAATGTAAAGGTTAAAAACCTTGTTTTTATGAATTAAAAAATGAAAAAAATAAGAGAGAAAGGGCGAAGAATTGCCAAGTGTGAAAGTTATATTAAAGAAAAATAGAAAAACAAACACAAGGGCTGGTTTTGCAATTTACATAAACTTTCTTTATAAAGCCATGGACCTAATTTGCAATATCCCAACCCATTCCTTTATTTCTTTTGTATAAAAACCACAATGGACCATATCTGTCACTTTCACAAACTCTTTTATAACATGTTTTTCGCTTAGAAAGAATGAAAAGAGAGCCAAAGATGGGAGGGCACTCTTGCCTCTCCCCATTCTTATCTTTTAAACCTGAACCAAACTGTACCCCTCACCACTTTACCGTCAAAAACCCAAACCGGGCATCCCATGGTTTTTCTAGGCCATACCACTACCCCTATACCTTGTTCCAGCCTACCCTCAACATTTCCCACCTCCCCATTACCCCTATAAACCTTCCCAGTTGACAATTTACAAAAACCCGCACCCCTTCAATGGTGAGATGGTATAGAAACTGAATGGAGGGCTAAATAGCTTTGGAAAAAAGACTTTTGTACAGGATCTCACTCACACAACTAACACAAGAGAAAGCCAAAGACACCTCTTGGGACTTGTATAAAAGAAAAGAAGACCAAGCCGAAGAACAAACCCCTGTTTTTCCTTTTCTTAGTGTAAAATTTAATTAAGTTTGCTTTAAGATTATTATACTCAGTTGTTTTAAAAGCTTTATGTTGTAATATTCTGCATTTTTAATAAAAGATAAGAGTTTTTTGTGTTATTGCATTTATCAAAATTTGAAGTGTAAATTAAGCCATCAATTCTGTTTAAACTTGCATAACCATGTGTAAAAGTTGTTAAGCTCAACTTAATATCACTGTTCTAGCCTTTATTTCTTTTAAAAAAGCTAAAAAAATCCAAATTTATAAATAAAGGGGGTGTTTGGTTTAGACTTTAAAATGGGTCATATGGGGGTTATAATGGGTTATAACCACTCAGCCAACTTTGGCTGAGTGTGTGGAGTTTATTAGACCATTTAAATCACAACTTTTAGTGTTAAAATAAGTTTTTGTGGGCCTTTTGTATTATGTCAGATTTTCAATAAGCCAAAATAAGCTTAAGGGCTCCAGCTGCTTAAGCAGCTTAAGCACACCATTCTTGTGCTTATTTTAGTCATATATAGCCTTTTCAAAAGAACCTCTTGCTCTGTCATAACCAAATGACCAAGTAATTTTAAGTGTTTAATATACCATTTCTTTGAAAAATGCCAAATTCAAGCCCCAATATCAGCAGGTTCCATTTAATTTTGATGGCTTATATTCTGAAAATAAGCTCATTTGCCACCCTTGTTCATCTGTTTGGGGTTGGTTTTAGGTAAAAAGCCCTTGAGTGCTTATTTTGATAAGCCTAAAAAACCCCTTATGCCCACTGTTTGCTTCCCCTGGTGCTGAGCACCATAAAATAGCCCAACTTTTCTAGCTTATTTAATATTAAGCCATAGGTTCTTATTGCTTTTAAACATAGCTTATAGGTTTATCTTTTAGGTTTAGCAGCTTTAATCCCTTAGATAGCTTATTAAGGCAACTTAATATAAGCTCAAAAGTCTACTTTTTCTGTCTTTTTTATAAACTGTTAACCTAGCTTATTTAAATTCCAGCTTATCTTAGGGCTTATTTAGGTTGCCATAGCTTATCTAGGACTCCCTTAGTGTAAGTCTCTTATTCCCATAGATTTTAGCTTATTTTGTAGCCTTAAAATCCCAAAAGCCAAGAAAAATAAGCTCATAAGCTTAATAAGCTTCTGCAGCCCCAAAAGCTCTCTTTTCTGGCTTATTAAGTTCATTTCAGGCAATGTGCTTTTTATGAAAAAGCTTCACCATAATCCCCTTTACAAGTTTGCTTTTATAGCTTTTTGATAATAAGCACTTTGGACCCTCTTTGAATATCGGGGTCCAACTCAGGGACCATTAGTGTAAATTTCTCTTTTATAGTTAACAATGTTAGTTCCCCTTGTTAGTATGTTGTTACCTCGTTAGTCCTTGCAGTCCTTTCACTGTTAGTCCCTATAATTAACTGCTGTTAGTTTATTTAATTTAATTAATATAAATTAGGTTTAATTTTAATTAGTTTAATTACTTTTAATTTATTCAGTAAAATTTGGGCATTTTTATATTTTTAGAATTGTTAACTTTTTCTTTATTTAATTTTATTTTTTCAGAATTTTTATAACTTTTATTTTTTGTCTTTTTCTATTTTCTTAGTTTTAATTAGTTATTAATCTTTAAAAATTCATAAAAAATCAGAAAATTAATAAAAAAATATTTTTCTTTTTTATAAAATTTTCTTTTGTCATTTAGTGTCTAGGAAAAATATAAAATTTAGTGTAGGCTTTATTTTTCATAAAATTCAGTCTTAGACCCGTTTTACCGAGTGCGTTTTACCGTTTCTTTTCGTTTTACATTCAAACGACCTCCGTTTTAGTTCTAGTTTTCTTTATTTTTCAAATTAAGTTAATTAGAATTTAATTTTGATTTTTAATTTAATTTAGCATTTATTTTCTTAATTTTTAGTATTTAGGTTTCCCGATACCTGATTCTGTTCCCCGTATTTTAGTATAGATTTAATTTTAGGATTTCCCTATAACTAATTTTGTTTCCCGTAGTTTTTAAGATCCCCATTTCCTATATCTGTTTCCCGTAGATTAAATTAGGTTTTATTTAATTAATTTTAGTTGTAATTATATCAGTGTTTCCATCATATCTAAATATTCTCCATCATTCAATTTCTCATCAAACCAGGATTACCTTCAATTGCAGCCTCGTTGGGACATACGACCCGGGAATATCTCTTCCGGAATCTTTTTATCATTGATTCTATCTTGTGTATTTTATCCTTTTGTGGAATTTGACCTTTTGCCTTGGTCAAGGGCATTCGGTTAGGATCTGTATTAGGGTTGCTATATAAGTATATACTTAAACACGAATCAAGATCTATGGTATATCTTATATATAGTAGTAGATAAGTCATTCATTGAAATGTGTGAGCCCAATACTGAGTACAACTGGGAAAGGATACGAGTATAAATATAGTGGCCAACGTAGTTATAAAAGCATCAGAACTCACGCTTACTTGGTAATATCATTCACCCAAATCGGTGATGACACCGTAGGTATGTATGTATATATATACTGATATATATATAGTATATTAAGACCATTCATAAGCTGACCTTCCCTCCTATCTAACGTTACCCATGTTCTCCCTCGTGTAGATAATGCCGCTAAGGATGACGGCATGAAGTGTTGTCTGTGCAACTGCCCCACCACGAGGTGGAAGGTCGGGTAGACGGACTGGTAGAGGAGGTGGAAGAACTGGAGGTCAAACTAGTGATCAGGGTAATGGTAGGATTGATGAAACAAATGGGGAACTTGGTGGTCAAGGAAATGACCGAGGTGTTAAGGAGAATGGTTGTGTCAATGGTGTCCCTAACTTCTCTACAATCATTTCCCAATAATTGCAAAACTTACTTCCCACCCTCTTAGCCCAAGTAGGCAGCCAAAGTAGCGATCAGGGAAATGGTAGGAATCAAAATGGCAATGCCATCAATGAAAACATCCAGGGCGATGTTAGGAATGTCATTGTGAATAATGACCGAAGGGGTTGTACCTATAAGGAGTTCTTAGCTTGTAACCCGAAAGAGTATGATAGTAAGGGAGGTGCTATAGTCTATACCCGTTGGATTGAGAAGATGGAGTCAGTTCAGGACATGAGTGGGTGTGGGGATAATCAAAAGGTGAAGTAGACTGCTGGATCATTTGTTGGTAAGGCTCTCACATGGTAAAACTCTCAGATCCACACAAGAAGTCGATACGCCATTGTTGGGATGTCATGAGAAGACTTTAAGACTTTGACTAGAGAGGAATTTTCCCTGGTTAATGAGATGCAGAAACTAGAAACTAGGTTTTGGAACCACGCCATGGTCGGGGCTGGCCATGCCGCATACCCTGATAGGTTCCAAGAGTTGGCTAGGTTAATTCTTTATTTAGTTACCCCTGAGAACAAGAGGATTGAGAGGTACATCTATGGCCTTGCTCCTTAAATCCGTGCGATGGTGGCAGCAACGAAGACAACAACAATTCGAAAAGCTATGTACAAAGCTTATACACCAACCGATGAAGCTATTAGGAATAGGTCACTTAAGAAGAACACTGAGAAGAGAGGTAACAGTGGAGAGCCTAGTAAGGACAGGAATGTGAAGGATGATTTCAAGAGGACTAGGACTGTGAATGCTTTTGCTACAACCGTTAATCCAGTGAGGAGAGAGTACACGGGTATGACACCTAAGTGAACGAACTGTAACATGCACTACACACCCGAGTTACCTTATCGGGCTTACTTTAATTGCAACTGCCTTGGACACTGTTGGTCCTTAAAATCGAATAAACATATCATGATATATTTAACACGAGACCGATAAGATACTAATAACATAATTTGTACTTTTCAACGTTTAATTCTTATTAGAAATGAATCAAAAAATTATATCCGGTTAATAACATAATTTGTACTTTTCAACGTTTAATTCTTATTAGAAATGAATCAAAAAATTATATCCGGTTGTTGGCAGAACAACAATCGGGATTGAATGACAAATAAACTCTCCTAATATAAACCACAAGCATCTTCGCTTAGTGAGTTCTAGGAGAGGATCAAACCTATCAACTAATACCTTTTAGCCTAAGGTATTTTTGTGTAATATTTAGGAATGGATGTTATCTACTACTTACAACTTGGTATATAAAGAAAGAAAAAATAAAACTTCTCTTGGAAGCTTCATTAAGTCCCATGTGATGTGTCTAGCTTTTTCACTTTGCACCGATCTGCCCTTCACATCAAAGTACAAAAGCAAATAGTTATTTTAACTATTTGCTTGTACTTTTGTCCATCTTTTCTTCTTTATGCATTTGGGAAAGATAAAACTTTTGCTTACATAAAGTACAAGTAAATCACTCTTGTACTTTATGTCTTCCTTTGCTTTTAACTTTAAGGAAGTTCCTGCGAATGCCAATCTCCAGGTTGTGTTCTTTCAATAATAATCTTCAGGGAGTTAGTAAGTTATTTGTCGACACTTACTAGCTCCATCATCCTAACCTGGACCTTTTTTTACTTGCTGAGAACCGCCTCAGTTTGTGCCGAGTCTATTTTTTGAGACTCTGAAGGACTACTTGAGGATGACTCGCAGAACATAAATATGTTTAGCGACTTAATTAACTACTTAGGATATTTTTCATATAAATCATGTACAAGGGACAACTAGGCACTAAATTGGTCTAACAATCTCTACCTATTTCGATAGAAAAATAGCCTAAGCTTTATCAGAAGTAAGTGAGCAACATGGCTTCTTCTTACTCTGAATTACAACAAAATAAATGGCATAAAGCTCGATTCACTGTAGAAGTGAAGCTCTTGCTAAGGCTCACTTTAGTTTCTGTTCGTCAACCTAAACTGAAGTGAAGATGCTTTTCCAGCTTGTTTACACTTCTCGATTCTTACTTTGTTGTAATAGTGAAGCTCTTAGTAAGGCCTTCGTCAGTTTTTATTCTGAAACCTAAACTGAATTGAAGATGTTGTTTGAGTACTTGAAGAGTTGGAGCAGAAGTAATTTCAGCATGACACAAGCTGAACATAGTTCAGCTTGTTTACATTTAGGCGATTTTATGTTTAAATCTTCTGAGAGACTGAAGGGCTTAGTGACTGACCAAAAATCTCCCCCTATTTGAATATACAAATAGCCTAAGTAAAAATCAGTAGTAAGTGAGCATAATGGCTTCTTCTTACACAACTGATATAAATTGAACAACATAACTAATAACCATTTCTATTAACTTTCATTACATTACAAATACAAAAGATAAAGCCAATACAAAAGATTATAACATTTAATGTCCTTGCTGCTTAATGAACATCTTCTTCATACTTATGACTTATGTTTCTTAGATGACCTGGAATGGTCTTTTAAGTCACCAGTTCTTTTCCTTTTCTTGTTAGCTAAATCATTTAGCTACTCTAAGTTACAACAAAAATAAATACAAATAAAATTGTATACCTTGTTGTAAAAGTTGCTGAGGTTCTTCAACTATTCTTGGAGATTCAGTTCAGTTCGGTGACCAATTACGTGACTTGGTCAGCGTCCAAGAATATAATTTGCTTTAAGGATGAAAACTAAAGGGGGGTTTAGTTTGGCTTCAGCGACTCAGTTTAAAACTGAAAATTCCGCTTCAGTTTTAGTGACCGGTTCACCTTCAGTGACCGGTTCAGGCTTGGGTTCAGCTTTGGATCGAGGTCCAAAACTGAAAGGTTCAGTTCAGCGCTTAAAGGTTCAGTGAGGGGGTTCAGCTTTGAAAGGGTTCAATGTCCAAGGTTCAGCTTAAGGGTTCAGCTTGAGAGTTCGTGACCCACTGATGTATTCCCATATATGCACGTGAACAATGGCATTAATTTTAGTTTGTTAAAACTGATATAACACTTCACGTGTACATCTTTGTTAAATCCATTGAGGCCCACTTCCAGTTCCATTGATAAACGCATGAGGCCTACTTCAGTTGTTTAAATCCTACGATCCACATACACCTGTTGAAGCCTAATTTCTTCAGTATCTATAAACTGAAATATACATATGTTATGCATGTGAATTTTGGCTTTAAATTCAAGTTTTGGTTAAATCTGACGGTGCATCCTTTAGAAGCCCATGAAGCCTAACTTTCATTCGTATATACAATAATAAACACTAAACACAAGTCAGTTCCACCCCTTTATTCTCTTCAGTGTTTTTTAAAGACTGGGCACACACATTACACGAGGACCATACTCCTCATTACTCAGATTCTCTAAAAAACTGAATAATCTAATCTGACATAAACATCAGTATACCCAAAACAAACTCATACCCATTATTTTCAGCCCACCCACAACACCATTTTTCTGTGTCGTGGTTTGTAGATCTTAACTGGGTTTTTGTTCGTGAGTTGAATGAGCGTTGAGTCATTTTTATGTGATAATTTTGATGTCATGAAGAGGTTAAACGTTTTGGTAGATGAATTATGTGACGTAGGTTTGGTATTTGATATTCGTTATGGTGAGTGTGAAGTTTTGTGATTTGAGTGATTTTTTTTGTTTTAGATAAGAAGATAAGATGGGTTAGGTGTCATGTTTTGAGTGGTTATGGATATAGAAGCTAAAGAATATTTTCTTCAGTTCTCATGAAATGGGTTGTGTTTTCGCTTTTAGTCAATAATAGTGTATATCTCCCCCTCAAAAGTGGCAACATCAGTACCAATTTTTAAAGATACACTATTATGACATAACTCAAATGCTATTAGTATTTTTTTTTCAAAAGGATCTGGATTATAAGAATAATATATTTGCTCTTGATACCACTTGTTGGTCCCTAAAATCGTGTAAACATATCATGATATATTTAACATGAGACCGATAAGATACTAATAATATAATTTGTACTTTTCAATGTTTAATTCTTATTAGAAATGAATCAAAGAATATACCTGGTTGTTGGCGGAACAACAACCGGGATTGAATGACGAATAAACTCTCCTAATATGAACCACAAACATCTTCGCTTAGTGAGTTTTAAGAGA
>BQNB010165880.1:0-14171 GCA_026074375.1 Tanacetum coccineum | reverse complement strand
AAAAATCCCTCTTGTATTAGTATGTAATTTTCTAGCTCCTTGCTAGTGTTCTTAATAAAATTTCCGCCGTTCAAAAAAAAAATTCACCAAACAACTTTATAAAATATAACAATTAACTTTAGGCTTACAATATAAGCTCCAGCCCTCAACAGAGACGGACCCAAGAATTTGAAGTGAATGTTGCACAATTATTTTCTTATAATTATGAGTACTAAAGTTGCTCTATAAAGAATTCATTAAATAAAACCACATGTTGCACTTGCGAAAAAAAAACATATTTTATAAAAAAATTACATTTCATGACTTAAAATCAGGCGTCAGCTCTCAAATAAGCCGGTCTTATTACGTCAAACATACCCAAAACCAAAGTGACTAGTATTTTGTGCATTTTGAGGCTCACCCCACAAACAAAATATGGCCCTTAATAAATTTTAGAGTAAACTGTAAAAATTTGTAGTTTGTGACACTAATCATCCATAGCCGATATACTATTGGCACTAATCATCTCTGAGAAATCATTCTTATTGGGATGATTTTTGCAAAAAGTTTAACAAAAAGTTTTGCATAAATCATCCATTTAGAGATGATTTTTGCCGAACGTTTCACCACTCAGGGATGATTAGTGCCAATAGTATCGGCTAGTTTTGCACTCTAAATTTTATTATCCCAACCCCAGATTCGAACCCTAAACCCATTTCCACTTTCCAAAACCCACCGTAAACCACCACAACAACCACCGTCAACCACCATGGAAACCGTCGTCTTCGCCGCACTGGAACAAATCTGCTCCTCACAAGCAGCCGGACTAACACTCAACCACCTCTACCCCAAACTCACTTCCAACGGTTTCAACCTCTGTCCTAACATAAAAAAAGCATTATGGACCAATTTGCTAAATACACCCAGTATTCGCTTCCAATGTAACGGTGTTTCTTATGACTCTACAGACACTAGGATTCAGTTAGTTGAGTTAGCTGAAAATATGGAGCTGAGAATTGTGGCTAGTGAGTGTTTGGTTAATAGTTTTCTAGGGGTTTATGATGTCGTAGCGTCGGACGCGGGTGTTTCGGAGAATCAACGCGTGGTTTTAGAGCGTCTTGCGGTTGCTAGGTATGGTTTAAGGAAAATGTAATTTACGCCTTACTTTTATGCGGAATGCAAGTTTTACCCTTTATCTGATTTAAACTTTAGCTTTTAATGTTTAGGAGCGTTTAGCTTATTGCGACTTACTTTTCAAGTAGAATGAACTAATTTAATTAAAGGTAGGTTCTACTTGGCGAAGAGCTTTTTGGACTGTTTAGGAGCGTTTAGCTTTTACAATATAATGCTTATTTTAATCTCTGTCATAATGTTAAAAAACATTATGGACTATTTTACTTAATACACCGAGTATTCGCTTCGAATGTAACTGTGTTTGTTATGACTTTAAAGACACTAAGATTCAGTTACTGAGTTAGCTGAGAATATGGAGCTGAGAATTGTGGCCAGTGAGTGTTTGGTTAATAGTTTTCTAGGGGTTTATGATGTCGTAGCGTCGGATTCCAGTGTTTCGGAGAATCAACGCGTGGTTTTAGAGCGTCTTGCGGTTGCTAGGTACGGTTTAAGAAAATGTAATTATTACGCCTTACTTTTATGCAGAATGACAATTTTACCCTTCATCTGATTTAATTAGAGCTAGCCAGCTAGGTTCTACTTGGTGAAGAGCTTTTTGGACTGTTTAGGAGATTTTAGCTTTTAACGTTTAGACTTTAGAATATAATGTGTGTTTGGCAAGAAAAATGTAATTATTGCGACTTACTTTTCGAGTAGGATGACAATTTTTTTTACTGTTTAGGAGTGTTAGCTTTTAGAATGCAATGCTTGTTTGACAGCGAGTGTTTAGCTTTTGGAATATATTGCTAGGTACACTTTGAGAAAAATGTTATTATTACGCCTTAATTTAACGCAGAATGACTTGTAGCTTATTTAATTAGAGGTATGTCGACGAGCTTTTTGTACTGTTTAGGAGCGTTTAGCCTTCAACGTTTAGAATGTAATTTTTATATGGAAATGATCGTTTAGCTTTTGGATATTGTTTAAATGCTCTTTTTTGAAACACTAATAAATACACGTTTAGTTTTGCCTGCAAGTTTTGCCAAACATAGCCGTGATAGGAGAATTTTACTTTGTTACGCATATTATTTAGAAGTGGATAATGTTGTGGGGACATAATAGAATAGTAAGGTGGACAATAATATCGAGACTATTGCTTTAGACTATATGGGTGTTTTTGGTGACGAGTTTTTTTGGAGCGTTTAGTATTTTGCCTTTAGAATTTAATGCTTTGTTTGGCAACGAGCTTTTAGCCTTTGGATATTGTTTAGATACTCTTATATGAAACACTAATAAGAGAAACGGTTAGCTTTTACATAATTTTACACTTTATAATTACAAATACAACTACATTTGGTAACTTATAGCTATTGCTGATTTCACCAACATGACTTTTGAATGGCAAGCATCGTGATCTGATTATATATGGAAAGTGGACGAATAATTGTTGTTTAAAACCGATTATACAGAGGAAGTAAGGGATAATTGTCCATTTAGGTGTGTTTGGCAAAGTCATAGTGTAAAATGACACTGAAAGACATATAAATGAACACCCACATTAGAAAAATAATTGTTTAAGGGGTGTATGGGTAATGATCTTTATGAGCTTATTCTTTTAGGGTGTGTTTGGTGTGTGGGTCTAGGAGTAAGGGAATTGGTACAGAAGAGTTAAAGTTGTTTGTCTTTAGGTAACGGGTTTGACTAAACACATTGTGAGTAGTGGTTGTCCCTGAAACCATGAAACAACGTTTGTTTTAAGTTAGTTATGAATCCCAGACATCATGTGTAGTCATCAAAATACAGATGTCTGCATAAAGACACATTTATCTATAAAGGTTATTGATCTTGCTATACTTTCTGCTATTGCAGAACAGATGGAATAGCCCAAAATGATCTTGCGAAGGAACTTGGCATTAAAAACAACAAAATATTTTATGTACTACAGGGTCTTGAATCCCGGGGGTTGATTGTTAGGCAATCAACAATAATAAGGAAGAAAGAAGCTGGCAGTGAAGGGGAGTATAAAAGTGGTTCAGTCGTAAACACTAATATGATTTACTTAAACCGTTATGCGAAGCGTTTGGGTCACTTACAAAGACTTGAAATTACAAAAGAGGATAAGACTTCCCTTGATAATGCGAATGATGACTTGGAAGTTGCTACAGGAGATGGTGTTTCTGCGGAACGGATATCAGACTGCGTACCTGCTATAAGAGCTATTTGTGACAGGCTAGAAAAAGCCCATGGCGAGGTTAGACTCTACATTGCAGCTGATAGTTTAGTCACTTAGTCTTTACACTTTCTGGTGCTAATTGTGAATCATTTCTATGCACGTAAAGGTTCTCGTTGTTTCAGATCTGAAGAAGGAACTAGGTTATCTCAAAAGCCCTGGACACAGAGCTTGGAGAAATGTAAGATAAATGTTTACAATATAAAATAACTCTACGTTTTACTTCCAGTAAAACTTCTCTTACCAATTTAACTGTAGTGCTTAATTACTCTCAGATCTTAAAAAAATTGAAAGATGCCCGTCTGGTTGAGGAGTTTATTGCTACAGTGAACGAAAAGGTATTCTTAGCTATATTGTTACTGCTATATCTATGACTGGTGCCATATTTTCTAGTTGTTGGTCTTGTAAGTTAGATACCACAATGCTAAATGTTGATTTTCACTTTCTTATTCGGGTCACATGAGTAGTCGCTCTCTTTGCCTATTTGTAGTCTATATTTCATTTAATATGGATAATTGGTTTTTGTGGTGCAACTAGGGAAGAAATAATGACCGGAGTAGGAGGAGGATTCTTATTATATAGATAATCAAGCTTAAAAGCTTATTACAAGATAGAAAACTGGTCGTCTGCCCTGTCGACAGCATATCAATATATAGACCAATAGACCAAAAACCACTGACAGAACCACATTTATTCGACTGTCTTTTAGACTACTAACCTTTAAAAGACACAAACCACTCGACTTCTGGAATTAAATGATACGTGTGAAGTTTCCAGAAATTTAATTCATTCTTGATGCTTCATTTTTGTTTCAGAAAGTTATTTGCTTACGGCTGCTTAAGAAGTTTTCTCCTGAAACTTTTGTGCCCAAAAGTCATGGAGGTGGAGCTGATGATCTCGATACAGAACAACACACTAAACGGGGAAAAAGAGCCCACATCACGGACCAGCTTATGGAGCTTCCTATTGAGCAACAAATTTATGATATGATTGATGCAGAAGGTTCAAAAGGGTTAATTATTAATGAGGTATGTCATCTTGTGGTTATAGTATCTTAGTATATTGCTTCTGTAAGATGATTATTCTTTTGGTAGCAAATGCATATATGGCAATATGAGATATAAAGTTTTTGCATATTTGTATTGCGGTAAGCAGGTATATAAAAGGCTTGGCATAAAAAATAAACGGTACTATCCTCAAATTATTGAGATGGTGTCTAGATTTGGAATGCACATGGATTCAGAAAGCCATAATAAAGGTTTAGCCTACCGAGTTTGGACTGCTGGAAATTTTAATAAGAAGGTTTTAAATACACCCCCTGGTAAATCAAAAGATACCATAAATGAGAACCTTCCAACTGATGCACAAGCTGGAAAACTGATGCTGACTCTCGATATCCAAAGTGTAGATTGTCATACCCCCAATATTTATGATGAAGCCAGTGAAGAACTGAACGTTGATGACCCACTGCTTGATTCAAGAAGTATAAACAGTCCGCACTGTGATACAAATGATATTATTCCTCATGCAGAAGAGGTTTCAATTGCTAATGTAAATTCAGTAGAAAATGAAGTTTCTTTGGTGACATCGCCACCTGCAAAACGAATTCGCCGCTCATCGTTAACGTATCCATGTATTGGTCATACTTCAGTTAGCTCACAAAGAGAGCAGCGAATACTTGAAAAATTGCAGGTCATATTCTGATCTTTGGCTTCTATTTATTACCTAGTATATACACTCATTTATTGTTAAATAAAAGGAGTTGTTCCCTTATACGGCTAGTTTAGTCCTTCGTCGTCCTAGTTTGTATAAAAGTAAAAAATTATATGCTGTATAGTGTTTGGCATGCAGTAATAAGTGTTGGAACGGAACATTACAAAAGAAGAGAAAACTTGTTTGTTTTCCATGAAGGAACCTAAATACACCACCCATTTTTTCTGTTTTCATACTTTGGGGAAGCGGGTTTTCTTTACAGTTCCATCGTCAAATGGAATGAAGCAAAAATATAACCCCATTTTTTTTCACTTCTGTTATCTGTAATAAAACTAATTCCTAATTAAATGATTATTCATTACTGTATTTTTCTAAAGTAAATAGCAACAAATTTGTATATTTATTATAGGATGTTTTATTAAATTCTGCAAATATCCATTTTGATTAAATCATGTACTAGATAAAAGTAAAGGTAACATTTTTGCCTGTGATATGATAACATGAAATCTACTATTTATTTCGTAACAAGACTTATTTGGTTTTATCTGGACATATCATAAACTAATGATGATTTAAAAGTATAATGTATAAATATATGGTTTAGTAAATCCTCAATTCCTCACTGAACATGATATTAGTGGAATGTAGTGAATCGTTACATTCTGTAACGAAACATGTCAATCTTGGCTTCTTCCGCCATCTTCCATCATCTTGTTATATTTTTTATTTTACTCAAGTTTTTTTTTAATGCAGGAAGATAAGGTCCTTCTCCTAGCCGAGCTAACTGGGCTGCTTGAGAGTCTCGAGAATCAAGAAATGAAGATGGACAGGAAGACTGTAGCACGTAGCTTAAATAAGCTTCAAAAAGATGGTCATTGCAAATGCATTTCTGTTGCATTCCCTTCTGCAAATAACTATGGTGGAAAGCGTACGACTGATGTGGTTTTACATCCATCTTTATTTAAAGAAGAAGACCTATCAGATCGTATTCATGAAAAAATAAGATCATTTGAAAGACAAACGCGCCAGATGAAAAACAGTAAATCCGGATCATTTCCTGTCTTAAATAACGTGGAAAGAATTCATACAAGTGTGAAAGACGATATTCAAGCCAAAACAACTGAAGCAATGAAAAACAATGGTTTTGTAATGGCGAAAATGATTCGTGTAAAACTGCTTCACGTCTTTCTGTGGGGTTATCTCACTAAATCACCAGGTTGGGATGATGCTATATCAGGAAAAGGCGGTTATGAGTATAAGAACCCACATAGTACGTGCAAATTGTTTGAATTAGATGCAGCTGTTAAGGCTATGCCACTTGAGTTATTCTTGCAAGTTGCAGGGTCTAGTGACACACTTGAGTCTATGGTTGAGAAATGTAGGGATGGTTTATGCATTTCTGATCTTCCCATAGACGAGTATAGGTCTCTCATGGGAACTCGAGCAACTGGACTAATCTCAAATCTTATTGACATCCTAAGACGCCTGAAGGTATTACCATGAGCTTCTGTTGAGATATCCATATTTTCAAATAATCCAAACACAGGTCACCCAAGTATCTTAAAGGGTACATCAATGCTACTCAAATATTGAAATAACATTTGCAGATCTACATGCAAACCAAGTATCAAAATGGACTTTTTTCCGGAAAGTTATAAAATGACAAATGCCCCAAAAATATAATCATATTATCTGGAGTATATCTGGAGTGACTTTTGTGCGCGTCTCTTTAACGGCATTTTGACTCTAAGGGGTAATTACGTACTTACGGGTGGTCTCTTACTCTCTTTTCTCTAATGGGTCAAACGGGTAAAAATTTGTAATACAAGGGATAAGTTAAATGGGTCAAAAGTCGGCCACGGTGTCTATTCATTGCATATAAACTGCTAAATCACTTTATCGAAAAATATAGATTATTATTAATATTATAATTTCAGACTTATTATTTGTAAAAAAATTTATAAGTTTTTGACAGAGTGTTACATGTAAAATTCAAACCATAAAAAAACGTTATGTTGTTAAATGTCTTCCATCATTCTTTATAAGGTGATTAGTCCTTACAAAATTTGGATCTTGTGGCAGTTAATACGGCTGATTGGTGAACTTCTTGATTCTCCCGTGGGCGCACAGACTACTCTTAAACATTCAATCGAACTTATGCCTTACATCGAGGAACCTGTTCAAATGTATCTGCCATCTACAGGTGTCGATTCTTTTGATCTTCGCCCTCATGCCAGACATGATTTTGTTCTTGCAAGCAGGAAAGATGTTGATGAATATTGGAACACCTTGGAATATTGTTATGCTGCTTCTGATCCAAAAGCTGCTTTGCATGCATTCCCTGGATCTGTTGTTCACGAGGTTTGTTTTTTTATTACAAATTGCATAAAAATGTAGCAAACTTTACTCTGATCTTTTGATTCTTCTTTGTTTGTGTTGCACACTTTATTTGCACTCACTAATAAGTAATAACCTCAAAATTATTTAATATGTTTCCATACCCAACACATTTGTAAAAAGTCAAAATTGTCAAAGCTACCAACATATCACTTGCCAGTTGCCACATCATAATTTTGCAAGTTTGAGGATTTATATCAAAATTATCGGAAGTTGGTTACCTTTATTTGTGTGAAAACATAGATGGTTAACCAAAAGATCAATCAGACTGAAGTTTGTTAACTTTCTTACACAATCACCTTATATTTCTTTGCTTCATTTATACTTTTTGGATGAAAAAAAAACCAAAGTGATCATTCCACTTATGGTAATAACTGATTTTTTTACATCACATAGTTCTATTATTAATCTTATAAACTGAACTTGATTTCATCAGACATTTCATTCTCATTCATGGTCATCGGCACGAGTTATGACAGCTCATCAGCGGACTGAGCTATTTAAACTTATGAGAAATGATGACTTAGATAAAAAGATAAGCTACAAAAAGTGTGAGAAGATTGCAGAGAATCTTAATTTGACCTTGGAGCAGGTTTGTTTTCTCTTGACATTTGGTAAAAATATAATTTGGGCCTGACTTACCATATGGGTTTTGTTGATACTTTGAAGAGGTGGCAATTTCATTTCGTTTGCTCATGAATTGGTCAATTTGGATTATGCTTCTTTAATGGGTAAATAGTTGAAAAAAACTGCTTGAATTTTATGCATAAAACCTCCTAAATAATTTTGCTAAAAAAGTAATTATATATGTCACACTAGTTATACATAAAAAAGTTCAACTTTTTTGGAAAGAAATGTGCTTTGGGTCAACCCAACCTGGACCGACCCTCTATAATGCATACAAAATGACCATCTTTGTCACCTCTGAGATTATGCTTGTACCGCTATAAGTGAGAACTTATATGCATATTTTAATATAATTTGTATGCCTTTTAAAGCTACTTGTGGAATATAATTTATTGTATCTTTCTCTTTCTAATTCCACCATTCTTCCTCTACCATATGAGGCTATGGAGCTCTTGATCTTTATTCCTCTTTTTTTCTGAAATCTGATAAATATTTCTGGCAGGTGCTCCATGTATACTATAGTAGGTGCAGGAAGAATCAAATAAAGAAAGAAGCACCCAAAAGGAAAAGATCTTCGAAAAGAAAAGCAGTAAACAATGGAAATTCACTTGATAAAGAGATGCGCAAACCAAAGCATGCCAAAATATCCACTTCAGAAGATCTCACAGGAGGACAAAATTCTCTTCATGAAACACATATGTTGTTGATCAATGAAATGGATGGCCAGAAAGAAGCTGTAGATGATGATGTGGAATTAAGTGAAGATGAAAGCAGCCATTCTTATTCCACTATACATGAGTCAAAGCTACAGTATTCAGAGCGGAATAGGTTTACATGGACAGAACTTAAAGACAGGTAAGAATATGGTACTACCAAGTACTTTGAATTGTCAACTTGTCCATCAGTAGAGGTTGTAAAATGGGCAGGTTCGGTACTTGGGTAACAGCCTAACGGGTCAAAATGGGTAGCTATTATGTGCAGGTCAAGGGTTGAGGGTTGAGTCTGTTTGGGATGACTCACCAACACTTTGTTAAAGTTTTGCAAAATTTCACTGTATTAAATATGATTACAAAAGCTATATGTCTAATTTAACAATATAATTTATGTTAAGTAATAATTTTGGATATTTTTCTGCATGTGAATGCACGTCTAACAGAATTTTTTACATGTTTAACCCGTTTCGCTCTAGCTTTTTTATTAATTATATATATATTTTCAAGTTATCCATAAATTACAAACCCATATTAACCCATTTCCATACCAATGGTCATAATAAAAAGTTTAGCTTCAACAGTTTGAAATTTGCCCAAAGATTTTTTTTTAATGTATAAAACCTCCTGGATAGTAATTAATGCTTAAAACCATCTGATTGTGCATGAAAAAACTCACAAATTTGAGCAACAAGTGTTTAAGGTCGACCCGACTCACATCTCCAGTGAAACAAAACAAGATTTTCCTAACTTGTTTGCATGACTGCATCAATAAATTGTGCATGTAGTGATGTTTAAATTGTGATTTTTTTATAGGCTGTTGGTGATTGAGTATGTAAAATACCATGTTGCTCTTGGAGCAAAATTCTACCGTACAGACTGGGCCTCACTTAAAGGTCTACCAGCACCACCTGATACATGTGCACGGAGAATGTCAAATCTAAACAGAAACGGGCAATTCAAAAAAGCTGTTTTGAGCCTCTGTAACATGCTACGTGTGAGATACGTAAAGCATCTTCAAAACTCTAAAAACAAGCGCAAAATCATTATTCGCCGATATAGCGCGCTATGCGCACGCCTATTTTAGATCCCTGCTTAAAACCATCTGATTGTGCATCGAGAAAAACTCTACAAATTTCTGAGCAACAAGGTGTTTTATTAGCGTCGAACCTGACACTCACTCTCCTGTGCAAACAAAACAAGATTTTCTCCTAAATTGTTTGCATGACTGCATCAATAAATTGCATGCATGAAGTGATGTTGAAATTGTGATTTTTTTTTTTATAAGGCTGTTGGTGATTGTGTAATGTACAATACCACATGTTGCTCCTTGGAGCAAAAATTCTACCTGTTAACCAGACTGGGCCTCACTTAAATGGTTACAAGAAACACCTGATTACAAGTGCACGGAAGGAATTGTAAAATATAACACAGAATACAGGGAATTCATAAAAAGCTGTTTTGATTCTAGCTAACATGCTACGTCCGTGTGATATGTTAAAGCTTTCTTCAAAACTCTAATACACAAAAGCGCAAAATCATTATTCAGGAATCAAAAAATGCTGCAGCTGATCTTATCAATCGATGAATACCAATGTTCTTGATTGATCAGCAACTGGGACGAAATTTGACAATAAGATGATATTAAATTGGCTCTTGAATCGAGGTTATTAACGTGCAAGCAGACAGTGGGATCTTCACACAAAAAGCTATGCCATGCTTATGATAGAGGAAAAGCTGTTAGGAATGCACATGCATAAAAACCTCATTTAAAGCAGTTTTCAGATGCCAATCGAGCTTACTCAACGCCTTCGTATTTTGAGACTAGCAATAAGGCCATGCGGTTCCAAAATATGCTTGTGAAACATCTGAGACGATATTAACGAACATTGATCTATTTGACTGACCTTTAACTACATCAGATGAAGAAAGTTCATGGTAACCAGAATTTTATTATCTTTTTAGGGAACATTGCAGTAAAGGCTAATGCAGATCAATTTGGTTAACTAACTTAAAACTTTGTTTTCAACTACAAAACACTAACATACTTTCTTAAATGTAAGTCTATGGTAACCAACTTTCAAAAGTTCAGTTGCTCAAATGATGACATTTGAGTCGTTGACCATGTTGGTCATTCTTTTTGTGATTTGGCTGACATGGAATTGTCGTGGCACTACTATAGCATATTTAAACCAGCGGACTTGTAATTTTCCAATATTACCCTGAAAAATCTCTTGACCTTATCTGATGTAACAATGTTTATGCAGTTTAATTTTATAATCCAACGCGTTCATACAAATTGTTCTATAGAGGCATGTTAATCGCAACCAAGAATACAGTTATACTGAATATTTTTATAGGCATAATGACAAGATAGTTAAATGGCTGTTATATACCCTTTTTCTGTTGGCAGGTGAGAGGTAATGATTCTAGTCACTTTGTACTCTCCCAGCAGTTTTTACATGATATTTATTCATCTCCATTTCTTGTTAAAACGGGAGAAAGAGCTGTGAAAAGGGCTAAGTGGCTTCATGAGAAAGAAAATGATTTACTAGACACAGGAGTAAGTCTGTCTTCTGACCTACAGTGTGGAGATGTGCTTCAACTGTCTGTGCTGATGTGTTCAGGAGAAATATCGATGTTCCCGTGTTTGCCCAAAGAAGGAGTTGGAGTAAATTTCAATTCAAAAAAATGTAAGTCTGATGATAATGAAATGCGCAGTGTTGAAATAGCTAAAACGACGAAATTATCTGGCGATGGAACCCGTACCGATAAAGGTTTTCCGGGTATTCAGTTATCATTAACTTGTAATTTACTTCCAAAGGTTGATGCAATTACATTATCCAGAAATGAGAATTCAAGTTCACCGTCTTCTGAACATATGGGAAGAATCTTAAAGTCAGACGGTGCATCTGAATCTACATGGGAAGCTATGACTTGCTATGTAAGACATTTGGCATCTCATGCGCAAGACACGTCTCCCTTTGAACCCAATCTGTTTAAAACTGTCTATTCAGCCATCCAAAAGGCCGGTGACCAAGGTTTAAGCATGAAAGGAATATCACAGATCACTGATGTGCAAGGTATGCAGTTGATTACTTGACTGTAGTCTGGCCATATATGAGATTATATTTTAATATGATTCTAAAGATACTGTCACATGCTTTTAGGGGAAAATATGCCGGAACTTATTGTTGAGGTGCTTGAGGCATTTGGGCGTGTTTTAAAGGTTTGCTTTATAATTTTATTGCAATTTGAAATATTCTTTGCTCTAGTTACTTTCTAAAAGAATTGGCAATAAGGTCTGGATAGTGACATTATGCCGTGTTTCAGGTGAATGCTTTTGATTGTGTCCATGTTGTTGACTCTCTGTATCGGTCAAAGTACCTCTTGGCATCAATGAGTTCCCACCAACATGATCATTATCTCAAGCTGCCAGAGACCGACACTAATGATAGTGAGCCATTTGAGTTGCAACAAAAAAATCTTGAAGATAAAGACAAAAATCTAATAGAGGAAACCTGTAGAGACCCTATTGAGGTGCATACAAGAACCGACGAGGTGCATCACAGAGTAACCATTCTAAACTACTCGGAAGAGGTTCCTCAACCAATAAATGAAGTTAACGCAAACATCGAGACGGAAATGACGGAAATAACGAGCCCACCAGAGGAAAAGTGTGAATTTGTAAACGATGATTCTCCTTCTTATAAACCAATATTGCCGTGGATTAATGGAGATGGTACGATAAACGTGATGGTTTATAAGGGACTTGTACGCCGTGCTCTTGGTATCGTGATGCAAAATCCTGGGATTTTGGAGGTATGTGCATGTTCCTTTTTTAAATACGACATATAGCATCACACTTCGTTTGTGACTTATGAACAGCTGTTTTTTTTATGAGGTACTTAAATTTTAAATCAAGTTTCTGCATTTTGACTCTCGTTTCATGTTGTTGCAGGATCACGTTGTAATGCAGATGAATGTACTAAATCCTCAAGTAAGATAACTGGACTCTTGATTTGGTTTACATATTTCACTTTGGTTATTTGTGAACAATACGTAATTTTGTATTTTAAAACATTTTTCAGAGCTGTAGAAAACTGTTGGAGCTGATGATACTAGATAACCATGTCACAGTGAGAAAGATATATCAGTCTGTATCCAATGAGCCTCCAGCCATGTTACACCGCCTGTTTGGTTGCAGCTTTAAGAAACCGAAGTTGGTTTCCAATGTACATTTATTTGCAAACCCTATTGGAATTTGGTAGTCGGTTCCGCAAGTTATACGTTAGAAATACGTGAGCCTATTGGGGGCACACACATTAAATACGAAGAGTATGGTTTACTTCACGATTTATATTTAAATAGTTATTTAATTAATTAATTATATAATATATTCTAAATATAGAACCAAGGGACTAAACTGGATAAAACCCGAACCTTGTGGGACCCTTTGTTTGGCCAAAACCCATCAAGGGACTAGAGGGGGTGTTTGTTCGTTGGAGGAAGAGAAAAAGGAAAAAAAACGATTTGTTTTAATTATAGGAATTATACTAATCTTATTCTACAAGATTTAGGGTTATTGGGGTGCCTATATAAACATACCTCATATCCCTTATTCTATAATTCATTCATTCTCTAATCACTTAAGGGATTTTCGGTTCTTCCATGGTATGTGTGTAATTACACATAAATTTTACATAATAAAACGACCCTAAACGATCAAAAACGCACATAAAATGCCATAAATATGCTTGTTTTTGTGTTTGTACTGTGCAGGTACCGAATATTCACTAAAGGACAAAAACAAAGCCAAACCGGACAAAACCGAGCACAGATTTGAAAAGAGAGCGAAAAACTAAGGCCAAAGGTGCAAAAGGATTGAAAACAGAGCTAAAACAGACATTTCCGGATTGACTCGACAACGTTTGTGCATTTAATGAAGTCAAGACGAAGTCAAAGTCAACCCCGGGATACGGCTTTGGAAAAGGCATCGAAAACCGAAACCGAAAACCTAAATTGTCAAAAGTGGGCCCACCCGTACCCACCTAGTGGGCCCGAATCAGCCCACTTTATATAAACAAAACCCCCATTTAGTCCAAAAAAGTCCAAACGGCCCAACTAGCCCAATCCTTTTATTTCAATAAACTTGTTGGCCCAAAAGAAATATATAAGGCCCAACCTCTTTAACCTTCGTTAGCCACAAGACCCATTAACCCTTAAACCGTTATTCCTACAAGGACTGGTGGTGCAATACTTATATACACCCTTGAGGACTAAATCTGGCAAAACCTTAAACTCTTTCACCCCCACATGGACTGTCTTTGCAATACAAGCATACACCTTCAGGGTCCATTAGTGCCAACTCCTCAAACTTTAATCCAGTTAAAAAGAAAACA
>BQNB010165879.1:0-14171 GCA_026074375.1 Tanacetum coccineum | reverse complement strand
AAATGTTTGGAGATTGTTCTTGTTCTTTTGTTGATGGAGTACTTGATGATGGAGCATCCTGGTCAATGGAAGTTGACACATGAGAATCAGCTAAAACCACAACTCGCGAAGCATCAACTTCTTGAACTGAAGTAACAGCAATTAGTGGAGGAGTGAAGTATTCATCGAACATAGGTTAAAACAAGTGATCCCAATCATCTCTATTTGGTGGAATACAAGGTTGTTGAGAAATAGGGTTTGGAGCGAGTCCTGAACTAGATGTTGCAAGGGTCATGCATTGAAGCCCAGGTCCAGAACTGAATTGTTCAGAAGCCATAGATGTGAGCTCATAAAATGTCACATGAATTGTTTCAATAGTTTTCTGGGTTCTTTTGTTGTAGATTCTGAACGCTTTCTTTGCGGGCGTATAACCAATGAAAATACCAATGTCAGCTTTTGCATCTAATTTACCCAGGTCGTCATTGTCATTAGTAGGATAACAGAGTGCACCAAAGACATGAAAGAATGATAAATCCGGTTTCTTATCATGCATAAGCTCATATGGAGTTTTGTTATATTGACGGCAGATTATTGAACGGTTTTGGGTGTAACAGGCCGTGTTGATTGCTTCGGCCCATAAAAATAATGGAGCTTTATAAAATATTAACATTGTGCAAGAAACTTCTACAAGAGTTTGTTTTTGCCTTTTGACAACGCTGTTCTGCTGAGGAGTGCGTGCAATAGATGTTTGATGTGAGATGCCAACATTTTCATAAATTCACAAAGTGTCTGATTGACAAATTCGATTCCATTATCTGTTTGAATATTACAGACAATGGCATTCAAAAGAACTTGAATATTTTTTATGCATTTAATGATGGCCTTAGGAGCTTTATCTTTTGTCCTTAAAAATCTGACCAAAGTAAATCTTGAGTAATCATCGACAATCACTAAGATGTACCTTTTCCCGTTAATACTTACCACACGCATTGGGCCACACAAATCCATATGCAAGATATATAGTTTCTCTTGGTTAGTGTCTTCAGCTTTGGGTTGATGAGAGGATTTCTTGCTTTTTCCTAATGCACATGCTGAACACAAATGATCTTTCTAAAATTTAAATCTTGGAATGCCTCATGCAAGACCGTCTTTAGCTAGCTTGTTAAGAGTACCGAAGTTGAGATGTGATAACCGACGATGCCATAACCAGCTCTTAGTCTTTGACGCTTTGGATAGAAGACAGATCGGAGATGTTCTAAGCATGTCATCAAGAGAGATTGTGTACAAATTTGTGTCTCATGATCCGGAAAGTAGATCAACACCTTCTAAATTACGAATAAAGCAAGTGTTTTTCCAAAATGTGACTTCAAGATCCCCGTTACAAAATTTACCAATAGAAAACAAGTTATGTCCAAGCCACTCGGTGTAGTATACCCTTGAGATAGTAACATTTCCCAGTTGATAGTCACCATACCCCATAATTCTTACAATATGGTCATTCCCAAATCTAACTGTCCCCAAAAATTTACTAACAAAGTTCATGAGCTGAGAGCGATTCCCTGTCATGTGTTTTAAACATCCGGAGTCCAAATACCAGATAACAATCTGGAAAACCTGTCATGAAAAGAGAAGAAGATGATGGAATATCTGTAGCATTGGATCCCCAAGTATGATTCGGTTCCGAGTGGTTAGCATTCTTAGATTCTACAATCTGAGCTTTTTTCCTCGAACCTACACTTTTAGCACTTTTAAATTTTCTGCTATAGACTTTGATGGTCCTTTTTAACTGAATGGATCTTTGCAGCCTATAAAGGATAATAGCCAAGATGTATAAATACAAATGACTATGTAGAAACAATGACTATGAATACTATGTGTTAATGCGGAATCTTAACACAGGTACTAAGAAGAACAATGAACAACTGAATAACAACTTTATTAATGTGTTCTTGAGGATTACAGATTGCTAACTATGATATTGTATATTATTTTCTAAGCTTGTGTATTCGTCTGTGATCCTCTATTATCTAACTATGCCAAAAAAGATCCTTTTATATATTAAGGATAACCCTAATAGGCTTACATATCTTTTTCTAAAATATCTCATAAATATCTTTTAAATATCTTCTCAACGGTACTAACTAACTAACAGTACTTAATACTTTGTACTGTCGGTACTAAGTATAACTGTCAGTACTAACTATTTGTACTGTCGGTACTAAGTTAAGAAAACATTAATCCTAACAGACTTTAAGCTCTGGTTTTTGTGATTCAACTAAGTGGGAAGTGGTTGTCTTAGGAGGCACTACGTTAGCTGAAGTGATCGTAGTTAAAGGGCACAAATTACCAACTATAGTAAAAGTTCTGCCTGTTGGTTTCTACTTAAATCCTACTTCAGTGAATACATGACCCGTAGGTTTCTAAATATTTTGTTTTTTATTTTTCATAGCAGATTTAGCACGGCTATTCATAGTTTTCACAATATCAAGAAGACACTTATCATGAACATCATCAAATAAAGATTTCTTACAAGTAGCACAATTAAGATCAGAATTCTCATTTAACTTTGAATGCTTAACATTATCATCACAAATAGGTTTAACAACACGATTCTTTTTATTAACTTTTCTAGGTTGGGCTTCTACTTTATTCTTCATGTTCCTACTTGGTGTTTGTGGGATCCTATCATTCCTTTTATTGCCAGTAGGCTTTGATCCGCATTTACTAGTAGAACTCTTCAATCCTGTAGAAGACAACACATGTGTGTTAGAATCTGATGTTTTTGATGACTCTACCTGTTTATTGTTGCTTGAGGATGTGAGAGGTTTAGCAAATCTAACTTTCTTATCCTTGTTTTTGGGTGTGACAACAACCTTTTTAAGACTAAGATTAAAAGCATTAGGGCATGTATCACGAACATATACGAGTAACTCCTGAATTCGTTGGGCATGCTTACAGGAAAAGTCTAACTCTTTATCTAAAGGATGTTCTGCTTTAGTTTGTTCGACTATTTCTCAAAGAATATCAACTTGTTCTTGAGTATACTTAAGGTAATCTATGAGAGCTTCCCTATTTTCCAATAATCTAGGAGCCAAAGGTCTAGCTGGAACATTCCTAGAACAATAGTGTTGGCAGATGATATTTGTGAAGAAATATCAACAATCTCTTTCCTTTTATTTTTCGTAAATCGTTTTTCAATGACGTTATCACAAAAACCTTATATTGAATTTGAGCTTTTAAATCCTCATTTTCTGCAGATTTTATGTTCAGTTTATCAATTAAAGAGTCACTCTGTTCTTTAGAACGAGCACGTGTCTTTTTAATTGAGTCAAACTGCTCTTTAAAAACCTATTTAACATGATTAATTTCATTACAAAGACGCTCATTTTCCGAAAGCAATTTTGCCACACTATTATCAAGTTCCATATTTTTGGTCTCTATTTCACAATAATCATACTTGACATTCTTATCTTTGGACTTTCTCTCATTGATTTTATAATATCCTTAATTTTACAAATGGTACTGTCTTTGTCTTGAAGCTGAGCTTTCAAATCATTATTTTCAAAAAAAAATTAGAATTTCAAGAGCATTTTGATTATTACAAGATTCACGTTTTGAAAAATTTCTTGATCGAGTTGTATTGATCATTCAAGAGAAATAAAATGTGTTTCATGTTGTGAGTGACGTTTTAAAAGATCATTAAACGCATTTTGTGATTTCAAAAGCTCGGCTTCAAGATTACAAGATTCTTTTCTATTTCCATCCATATTCATAGTTTCACCAATCAACGACATAGAATTCATCACAGATAAAAGAACATCTTGAGACATGATTTGTTGTAAGAGTCTATCATTTTCCAAAAGTAATTCTTTTTTAGCAATTTCCAAATATTGTTTGTCGACTGAAGACTGTTGAACAACAGCGTTCATTTGGTCAAAAACTGTCTTTACTTCCATTATTTCATTTAAAAGATCTCTATCAAACACATTGAAGATGTCTTTTAAAGATTTTAGAAATGGAATAATTTCATTGTTAAACACAACTTTAGTATGTTCAAACCCTCATTCACCTTTTGTACAAGCATTAGGTGTAGTCCTTATCTTCACCACATTGTCAAACTTGGCAAGGTGGAATTTAAGCTTTTTAAGGCTTTCATTCACCAAGCTTATCTTAGGAAGTTCCTTAGGAGCTTCGATTTTGACAGGTAATGCATCAGAAGGTTTATTGGTAGTATCGGACATATGCAACCAGAAAGCTTGTTCAGCCGACAATTCTTGTTGTGGAGTAAAACGATTCCTAATATCTTTAGTTAGTCTATTTAACTTTTCATAATCAATAGGTTTATGAGAAATGTTTTTATTAATAACCTCTGGATCTTTTGCTTTTTCAAACATTTTTTATCGACTCTCTTCTTCCAAAATCAATGTTTCCTCATCATTAATCACAGGCAAAGAAACATGTTTATTAGACATAACAATACCATCATACAAGGGTTGTTTAATCCGCTGAGATTTCTTAAGGTGAAACGGATTTTGATAACCTAGAGCTTGTTTGTTTATATTATCATAGAACGCCTGTGGCTTAGTTAATATGTGTACTGTTTGAGCAGATTAACCCACTTTAAAAAGAATATTATCAAGTTCCTTTATCTTCTTTTCCAAATCCATTTTATTTTCCATATATTTATCTTCCTTTTCTTTGGATTCACTTTTGAAAACTGTGAATGTTTGCAATAAACATTCCTTTTATTTAATTTGTTTAGAAAGATTTTGCTTAAGTGAGTCAACTTATTCTTTCAGTGCAAGCTTTTCCCTAATCATATCATCCATTTGAGAATCAATCATTTTTTCACGACTGCTTAAATCAATATTAAGACGTTGTTTTAAAAGTTTTGACTCGTTCTTTATATCTTTCTAGCTCAGCGGTTACTGATTCATTATTTTGTTCCTTATTAGCCTTTTCCTAATTATATTAAACATGGATTTAATCATTAGTTCCGACATTTTGTTCTAATATAAATAATATCATTAATCTTGATGTCTGCAAATGAGTATCTTAATCCATTTCCCTGTTGGGTTTTCTTGCAAATATTGAGAAAACGAAATATAGTTGTAATCAACTATGTATCTTATTATCTATAAAATCCACAACTAGTGTTTGTTCAAAATCCTGCATTGCCTGCACATCTTGATTTTCCATATTATTAAGATTGGTTTCAGAATGAGGTACCTCTGAGATGACGTCAGAACCATAGTTGGAAATGTTGGCCATAAGAACCGCTTGTGAATTTGAGATATCATCGTAGTCAGAATCATAAGTATCGAGATCCTCAGTCTGAAAAGAAGCATTATTTGGAACGATTGTCTGAACAGCTTGACCATCTAGAACCCCTAGATCTGCAAGAAATGCGAGTTGCTCTTCATCCAAAAGTTGTCCAGCTTCCGGAGCTTCAGCTAACATTGCTTTCTCCTTATACCATGCTGCATTCCTTGGTTGCTTAGGCTGAGTGCATTATCTAGCTATATGCCCTCAACCTAATAGTTGTAGCTTTAACAACCCTTTGCCTGTCCACCTTACAATTGTTTCCCTTCAGAGCTACTACTTAACTCTTATACCCAGTACCAGATAACTTTGGGGACCATTGTCTCCTTTGTACCTTGTGCACTGTAACCCGACCATCCTTGAATAGTGGCATGGTTTCTTAGATTCGAGGAAGTTTTGAGTTGATTATTAGTTGAGGGGAACCTTGAGGAAGCTACAGTTGTTAGAAAAGCCATTGATTTGTTGAGACAAGCTTTTGAATCATCCCCTAGAGAGAATATAGGAACAGCAAAGCCTGAGTCCACAAGAGGTGACTCAGTTATTGGTTGTGTAGAAACTTGAGGTGATTGATAAGCAATTTGTGGAATGGATGAGGTTTGATGATTCAATTAAGACTGATATAGATATGATGATGGAATGGATGAATGATTGAATTAAGGTTGTGATGGATAAGTAGATGAGTAATGTTGATTGGGATGAATTGATCCAAACTAAGATGGTGAAAACTATTGTTGAAGCTGAGAATTGTTGTATGAAGATTGATAAGTGTTGAAGTGTGGTGGTGTCATCTGCTGATTTGCTACAAATGCAAGTGGAATCTTTGATTTGGGCGTTCACACAAAAGAAAGACTACAATTTGCATGGAGTTCGTGGTGTTTCCAAGATAGTCATACCTGATCAAAGTATTTCGTTGTATAAGCAAAATCCTTCACAGACTTTGACCTCATTCACAAATTTGCTCCATTCCAGTGGAAGACTATTTAAGAACTTTGTATTCACTTGAAATTGCTTAATTTTCATGTTGTAGATATTCATATCATTAATCAGCTAAGTGAATCTCAAGTAATACTTGTGAAGTGTTTCCCCTTTAATGTGAGTAAACTTATTAAATGCATCATACAACTTACACTCTCTCTCTGGCTTAGTCAAAGAGGTACCTTGCATTAGTAATTGAACTCTCTCCTATAAATCTTTAGCAACTCTGTGATGATTCACAAGTGAATAGATGTCAGCTGGTAGTCCTTAAAGAATGATATTGGTAGCTTTCATATCATAATCAACTTGAATTTTCTCAGCAACAGACAATTCAGCATATTTTTTGGTTCTGGTCACTCCATTCTCTTCAACTGATTCAAGTATCATTCTTCCGTGCTCTTTATTTTGCATGTAAAGTTTCATTCAACTTTTCCAAGAATCATTCAGGTCATTGTCTAACATAGGTGGACGATTGTCAGCACCAGAGAGTATCAAATACTCAGCAAGAGTATTCTTTTGTCCAAGTGGAATAACTGAATCCATGTTGATTTGATGTTTGTTAGATTACTTGTGGATCGAACGGTGATTGAAAGTAATTGTGTTGTTTAGTGAGTTGTCTTTAGAGTGTTGTATTCATGAAACTACATGGGGATTTTTACAGCTCTTGATAAAAGCTGGAAAACAAATATGAATGTTTCGACGGGATTATTACAAATCAAAGAGATAAACTGTATAATTTACTTTAGCAAATTTGAGTTTTAAATTGAGTTCAAGTGAATTAATTTTCCTTTTAGAAGTTGTTAAATCGCCTTTCAAAGAGAACTTATTAAACGCCTTCTAAAGGAGAATTGTTAAATCGCCTTGTAAAGGAAACTTGTTAAATCGCCTTTGCTTGGAAATTGGTTAAATCGCCTCGCAAAGAAAATTGATAAATCGCCTTTCACTGCAACTTGTTAAATCGCCTTGCATTAAAAAGTGATAACTCGCTTTGCAAAGAAGAATTGTTAACTCGCCTTGCACAAGCACTTTGTTAATTCGCCTTGTACTAAAATTGCTAAATCGCCTTGACAAAAAAATTGTTACTAGGTCGCCTTGTACAAGAAAATTGCTAACTCGCCTTGTTCAAGAAAATTGCTAACTCGCCTTCAACTGGTACGAAACTCAAATCTTTCAAAACACAAAAAGAATAACTTTTGATCGTTTTTTCCAAAAATTTCTTGTACAACTAGTATTACTGAGCCTATAGGTACCTTAAAAAAGCAAACTTTATGGTTTTTAAGCCAAAAATATTAAAATCAAGATTTGTACTTTTTAAAACTTTTCGAACACTAAAATGCACAAAAATGAAATTTATCTTGATTCAAAGCATGTACACCTATATCATAAAGATACTAGATTAGATTTACCTATGTAAATGATATTTTAGTGTACCAAAAAGCTTCGAAAACAAAAGAAATAAGAAGAAAGTTGTACGGTATAAAAAAAAGGAAACAAGGAAGAACAACAACACAAAACTTAACAAATCACTCTATGGCTCTTGATACCAATTGTAGAATATGCTAGTAATCTATAACACCAAATAACTATGAAAAAAATTCTAGAGAGAGAAAGTGGATGGGAGGAAGGTTCTAGTGAGAGAAAGTAAGAGAGAATGAAAGATTAGATTATGTGTGAATGAACCAACTAACCAACACCCTCTTCATGTGTGGAGAGGGTATTTATACAACTTAAGTAACCAGCCATGGGCTTTGCTAATGGGATTTCTATGTGTCTTTGGCCCAGTTAGCTTACTAATAATACATTTGATTCATCTACGACTAACTATATTGGAAGTGACCGATACTTTTCGTGTTTCTAACAAAATGTACTTAGAAAACTACCTTAATCAAACCATGGATCAATGGGTGGTTTAAGAACAAGTTGTAAAGTGTTATCCTCCTCCCTGGTAGGAGGGAACGGTTTGAAGAGGAGGGGGGGTACACAAGACTAGACAATTTATGGAAAGTTCGAGTTTAAGGTGTGTTAATAGAAATAATGCCTAAAAACGTTATTAATATTTTTTGACCTCTCTACGTTTTGATATTCACAAAATGTAAAAAAGCTCAATGTAAAATTAAACGTAAACAAGTAATTAGTAGTAAATTTTCATTTTGAAGATTTAATCACTTAAAGGTATGAATAAATAAATGCTTAATGCATTTTATGATCAAAAGAATTTTTATTCAACCTCACATTTTTATAAAATGTTACAAACATTTTATAACTTTTACAAAACATTTTTACATTTAAAAGAAATGTTTTATTCAAAATAAATATTTTGAATTCAAATTTTCTACTAAAAACGGCTAGAAATGTTCCAGAAAACACATCCCCTGGAAAAGACAAAAAAGAGAGCGTACAGGCCTGGGCGGCCCCCTTAGTGATAAGGGGGCCGGCCTAGGAGCTAAAGGGGCCGACCAGTCCAAAACGCTCCCAGTTCTACCTATAAATAGCATACTATTCCCCACTAGTTTTCTCACCTTTTGCACTCATTTTTTTCTATCTAAAATCAGTTTATACTTCACCTATAATCCTTTGATCATTTAATCCTAAGCACTTGTTTCCAAGTGATTCAAGCTTATTCCTCAAGTGCAAGAGAATAATACTTCTTATCATCAAGTCAAGAAGTATTGTAGTTTAGTTTGTGTTGTTGTGAAGATTGTATCATATCTCTTGTAAATCATTTGTGTATATTGTAAAGGTATGTATTGTAGTTGTGAGTAATAGGTAGATTGTGGTGATCATAGTAAGTAGTGTTATATTGGTGTGATTGTGGTAGTGTCTTGGTGAAGTGAAGTAGTGTGGTTATTATTTTAGTCCTCAAAATACAAAAGGTGTGGTAGATTGGTTCTAGCTAGGATTAGAACTCGACATTTCGCTTAGTGTCGGAAATTGGTGTAAGCTAAGTTGTGTATGGTTTTCTCCACCTAAAGGGAGTTTGTTACAATAGTGAAGAGAACTCTCGAGTTTGGTGCTCGGGGAGTGGAGTAGTTCGAAGAGGTGCTTCGTTACCGAACCACTATAAATTCTTGTGTTGTGGTTTGATCTTTCTAACTCTTATCTCTTGTCTTGCATATTTATTTATCATTTATTTACTTACTTGCATTGTTCATATTGTATACATATTGAGATCACATATACTCGAATCTAAGTTTTTATAAACAAAAGGTACGTTAAAACAAAAAGCGGTAAACTATTCAACCCCCTTCTAGTTTTCCACAATTGGTATCAGGAGCCACGTCAAACAAGATTTTTAAAATAAACTGTATTTTAAAAATTGAATCGATCTAAGAAATCGGAAAAATATTTAGAAAGGCAATCTATGCAAAGAACACCACTATTTGAAAGTGATAGATTTGTTTATTGGAAAAATAGATTCGAAACTTATGTGAAATTAAAAGTAGGGGTGGCAGTTCAGGTCGGGTTAGTGTTGGCGGGTTCGGGTGACAGGTTGGCGGGTCAGAAAACCCCAACCCGAACCTGACCCATTTAAATAATCGGGTCAGCTATGTCAACCCTAACCTGTTTACACACAACCCGAACCTGACCCATTTAAATAATCGGGTCAGCTATGTCAACCCTAACCTGTTTACACACAACCCGAACCTGACCCATTTAACCCGTATATATACTTGAGTTGGCGGGTTAAATAGGTTACACGGGTTGAATACGTTAAATGGGTTTCGGGTTGACCCATTTAACCCGTTTTATATACACAAATTAGCACATTACACAGGTTAAATAGGTTAAACGGGTTTACGGGTCAACCCGTTTAACACATTTAACACATATAAGAAAATATACATAATTTTTAATTGTAGAAAAAAATTTAAACGGGTTGGCGGGTCGACCCTATTAATTTATTCTCAACCAAAACCTAACCTGTTTAATAAACGGGTCAAATGGGTCGACCCAAACCCAACCCGAAATCTATTAGACTCAACCCGAACCTATTAATTTTTGTGTCGGTTTCTGGTCGGGTTTCGTCTCGGGTCAAAAATTGCCACCCCTAATCAAAAGATCTTGATATTTGGCATATTATTACCTATGGTGATTTTCCTCCCATTCAAAATAATCTGAATCTAAAAATGATGAAATTGTACCATTTGATAAACAAAGCGACGATCTTAAAAAAAGACTTGCTAAAAATAATAAAGCTAAAATGATAATTTATAATGCTTTACCACGTAAAGAATATGAAAGAATTTTTATGTGTAAAACAGCAAAAGAAATTTAAGATACTTTATTAATCACCCACCAAGGTAATAGTCAAGTTAAAGATAATAAAATAAATCTTCTTGTTCAACAATATGAACAATTTACGATTCCGGAAGAGGAAGCGATAGATTATGGATTTGCTAGATTTAACACTATTATTACTAGTCTAAAAGCACTTGATGAAGGTTTTTCTAGCAAGAATTATGTTAGAAAATTTCTTAGGGCACTTCATCCGAAATGGCGCGCAAAGGTTACAGCTATTCAAGAGTTGAAGGATTTAACATCACTGTCGCTTGATGACTTAATTGGAAACTTGAAAGTTTATGAAGTGATGAAAAAGAAATATTCTGAAATGGTTAACAGGCCATAAAGAGAACAATTAGATATCTTGGCCTTAAAGGCCTAAAAACGAAAGTTTAGCGATTGAAGATAGTTCGGACCTCTAATAGAGAAGCGAAGAATACGCGCCATTGGCTACAGTGAGAATTTCAAGAAAATTTTCAAAAGACGAGGAGAATTTGTAAGACAACCACACGATGAAAGAAAGTCATCCCAAAGAAATAAAGATGACAAGAACGACAAAAGCGAAAGAAAATGCTTCAAATGTGGAGATCCAAGGTGTGGAGTTATGTCCGTGTTCTAGCTGATATGGACCTGGTGCCTCCCGTCATGCATGATATTATTCTCCATTTGCAGCCCATGGGTAGTAAGAGGACGGCTAGGTGCATCTTTAGTAAGCTCACCGTGGCTGCTGCAGCATACTTTATATGGCTTGAGCGCAATAATAGAACATTTAAAAATGTTAGAAGATCCCCGGAAGAGATTAGAGACATCATTATGGTGACTGTTCGCTTAAAACTTCTTTCTCTTCATTTTAAGAATACAGATTCAGTGAGGCATTTGCTAAGCCGGTGAAAGATGCCTAAGAATTTTCGTATCTATGGTTAACTTTTCAATGTTCATGCTACATTATGGTAATCGCTGTTTTGGAGCTTGGAATAGCTGCGTTTCCTGGAGGTTTTAGAGGATATCCAATAGTTTAGGCCTTTACTATTTGTACACATATAGTTAGGCTTATTGTTTGTGGCATGTCACGAACACTTTAGAGAAGTTCAAGCTAGGCTTGAGGTTAATGTGGTACTTTAGCCACATTCCATTGTACTTAAACTTTCCTTAGGATTAATACAATTTACAGGGGTAGCCCTTTACCAAAAAAAAATGTGGAGATCCAAATCATCTCATCGAAGAATGCCCAAAACTATCAAGAAACTATAATCAAAGAGCCTACATGGAGGGAAATGGAGTGGATAGCGATGAAGAGGGAGAAGAAAAGACTAAGGACGAAAAATGTCTTATGGCTAAAGCATCCAATGAGGTATTTTCTGAAACCGAATTCTTTAGTGATGACCTATCATCGTTAGATGAAAAAGACTTAGAAGTGAATATAATCGATTATGCAAAGTAGGTCTAAAAGTCATGGCTAAAAATAAATCACTAAAACTTATTAAAAATCGGTTAGAAAAAGAAGTATTTTGAAATAAAAGATAAAACTATCTAAATTTGAAAAAGGTAAAGAGGCCTAAGCAGGATTGTAAGTCCAAGACTCTTAAGGTTGAAATTGAAAGCTTAAGAAGAAAGAAAATTTCTAGGCTTAAAATTTTTAATAAAAATAGTCACTCACTAGAAATTATTAAGCTTCAAAAACCATAGAACGAAGAAATCTGGATCTAGGATTTAATTTTACCGAAGGATCAACAAGTGAGACTAAACAAGTGACTTTTGTGAAGTCACACGAAATTGAACCTAAAGAAAAGTTAGTAGAATCAAATTCAAGCCCAAGACCAAAATTTATGCTTGTAAACAATACTAAAATTCCCATTGCAAGCGACGATGAAGTAAAACGCTTTTATAAACCTTCCTTAAAACCCGGAGTCGGATTTACTAAACCCAAAACGAGATCTATAACTCCTCCTTCAAAAAGAACTAATAATTCTCAACCTCGGTCTAAAACACCATAACCAAAGAGAGATCAAGGTAGACAAAATTATTCTAATATAAATCATTCAATGTGGAATTATTCACAACAACCAAGTTTTACTCCATGAGGAATGTGTTCACTGTATATTGTATTCGTATCAAATGAACTATGCAAAATATGTTCAGGCACTAACAAATTCGGAACAATATGAGGACATTAGGGACCAAAGGTGATGTTACAACACTTAGGATTGTGATCTATTTATGAAACATTCTTTGGTATTCCGGACAAGGGGATTGAAGATGATCCATTATCAAAATCTATGTCGGGGTAACCAAACGATTTTACCTTCAAAGCATTCTTCACTTGAAGATGGTTGAAGTAAATCCAATACATCCAAGGTGTTATCTTCTTTCCCATTCATTTAAATATAGATTACGTGCTAATTGTGATAAATAATTATGTGTCAATATGCTACTAGTAATATTTGCTAAACAAAAGAGTTATAGTTAATAGAATACAAATTAAGTTTGAGAAAATAGTGTAGTAACTAGAAATGCCATTTGAGTACCTCTATAAAATGGAAATCTTCTATGTCCATATGTAGTGAACCCACTTAGATGAAGAAAAGTGAGTTAGTGGGTAATAATTAACATAGAAGTATGATTAATTTTACATCATAATCAAGCGCCAGAAAGGCATGACATCAAAACACTATGGATGAAACAAACTCTCCTCTACTACGACATCCGCCTCGACTACATGTCTACAATGAACAACATCTATCGAAACCGTCTTATCTAGCTTTGACTTCATTTTTTTATCGTCACATATTAATCATCTCTCTCTACGCAAACACTCTAAATCGTGACAATTAATTATTTCATCTGAAGTAATTAATTTATTCAATTAACAAGAAGTTTATTGAAAACGTCACTAAATCTTCGTTAAATCTTCTCTCGGCTTGACAACTTGATTATCTCATCTAAAATAATCAAAGCATTTTTAATTAGCGAAATGTTAATTAAAATGTCAATCAAATTTTGTCAATCATATCTAAACCTCTTCTCGGTCTAAAATTCTTGACAAACCTAAATATTTCATCAGAAATTATTTAAGTTCATTTAATTAAACAAAAAGTTGATTAAATGTGTCAAGTATTTTCTTTTTATCTTCGACGTCATTTTTCGACAACTAGATTATCTTAAATAATATTACTAGTAGCTCTCGACGTATTTTGATAATTGTATATTGACAAAACTAGTCAAAATCGAAAAACCAAGAAAATCTTGATCGTCAGATAGGCGGACCCCTTATCTCTAAGGGGACTGGCCGTGTTAAAAGGGGCGGCCCCTTTATCACTAAGGGGGCCTGCCACTTTATTTCGCCAAACAGCCTTCTCTTCTGCAAATTCCATTACCAAACACACCATTTCATCTTTCCCTCTTCCCCTGCTACTGCACTGACGAACACACACACACCAAAACTTCAAAATCCAACCTCCAAACTCAAAATCAATCTAATTTCGCAAGAGGCAAACACCAACAACGTGATTAACAACATCTATTGTAAGATTTTCCTTACTTTTCTTCTTCGATTTCATCCAATTTCGCTCTTAATCAAAATTGGGTATTTTTCATATTTTTTGTGACTTTTATAT
>BQNB010165878.1:0-14171 GCA_026074375.1 Tanacetum coccineum | reverse complement strand
AAATGATAGTTGCTAGCTGCTTAAAAATGCTCATGAACACTCACTAACATACCCGCAATGATTTCAATCTATTAAAATTAATTAATGAATAGTAAGAAGAAGAGAAGACAAATAGACAAAACTTTTGAGTTGACAAAGAATGAAACTTAAATAAAAGGGTTATTTATTTAACCATATGTCATATTAAATTTTTGTTTGTATATAAAGTAACTCACTATGTCACATAAATCTGTGGTAAGAACTTGGAGACGATTGTCTTATTAAAAAGGATCCTCGCTTATGAAAGACAAATGGACAAGAAGGTAATAAACTAGTCTACATTAGGAGCGCACTCGTCGATACAAGAAAAGGAATGCCTTGTATGTATATGCCTTAGTCGCACGCCAGTATCGAACCCATCCACAAAGATATCGCCATGTGCCTGAATGCTTCGCAAAGTCCCAAATCAAAATACATAAACATTTGGTTTAATTGTATGTGAGTGGTGAATCAACCTACAAGTTGTGAGCCCGTCCTATTATAAACATTTTGAGGTTTTATTTGTGATAAGTGGTATTAATAATTTAGGGATTAGAAAAAAAGGATTGAGATCCTCTCATGTTCAAATTAAACATGGGAGGGTAATATTGAAGTTATGTGAGTGAACAAAAATAATATTTTATGTATTGTGAGGCCTCATATTTATTAAATAATAAACATTACACTCACCATCAACATTACCCTCTCATGTTCAATTTGAACATGAGAGGATCTCAATCCAAAAAAAATGTATTAAACTTGTCTATTTTATTGTTTTGCGTGGCCTTTTTTTGCTATCAAAACACATACATTTTAGATGTTGATTTATGTGCATTTTGACTATTTTACTTTTACGTTTTTTAATCACTTTGTTAACATCGATGTGTAAAATGATCATTGTAGTGAACAAAATACATATAAAAATTAAAATTTTAATGGCTTATTTTATTAACAAAAAGCAAGAAAGCTACACCAAACAACAAGAATTAAAAAGCTAGATAAAAAAAATTATTATCCCAAACAATTTATGTACTTATATGCTAATACAGTAATACTTCATTAAAATGTAAAGGATTTTTCTAACATGTGCCCCAGGGGCACATGTTAAGGTGGGGACATCAGGCTGTGTACACAGCCTGATTGACCAACTGTTATTTGTGAGGCCTAATAATGATTAATAACAATAACTGCTGGCAGGCTGCGACACACAGCCTGTGTCCGCACCTTAACATGTGCCCCTGGGGCACATGTTAGAAAAACCCAAATGTAAAAACCCACCTTCTAGAAAGCTTGTGCATAGAGATACTTTAATATTTTACTCCACGTTTTAACAACAAAATATTCTTATATATTTAATTATTAAAGTATGACAATTCAATTAAAATATGCGTTTCATGGAACGGTACACATGTTAAGAGACAAAAAGAACTATTATGTCACAATGTCTCCCACTATAATATATTAATTTTGTAGCATTCTTTTGCAAAATGATTATTCGCAAAACACAAAAAATTACTGTATTAAATTTTGTAGGCCATTTTTTAGGTAGTGGTTGTACATATTTATTATTCAATTGAGTGTTTGAAAATGATTAAAGGGGTTGTGAATTATGATACCAGGTTGGGCAAAAGTTCAATAAAGATCTATTTTTTATCATAGATCCCAGGACTTCATCTCAACCATCCATTTATTCATCAAATTAAATAAAACTCAATTTTCATATTTTTTTAAATTAAATATCTCACAAACCGTTAATCGTTACGTAAAATGAAAATACCATTGCAACGAGAATTAAATCTTCTTTCTAACGAGAGGCACTTTGATATACTTTCGACGAATCTTTTTTTTAATTTTATTTTTTTAGTCACGTCTAGAAAGATCACATGTAATTCTGGAAAATCACATGTGATTTGTATTTTACAAAATCACATGTGATTTTGTGAAATCACATGTGATTTTTTAATACAAATCACATGTGATTTTTTTCAGACGTGATTAAAAAAAATCAGAAAAAAAAATTCGTCGAAAGTATATCAAAGTGCCACTCGTTAGAAAGATGATTTAATTCTCGTCGCGGTGGTGTATTTTTTGTCGTTTAACGATTTACCGTTTGCAAGATATTTTAATTTTAGAAAAAGAGATGAAAAGTGAGTTTTTTTTAATTTAATAAAAAATGGGTGACTATGATTGATCCATTAGATCTTCATATCTCCATTTGATCTTCTTTGATCTCAACTCTACCAGGTTGTCGATTATCACTTTATCGAACTTATAATTTTTTCTTCCATTTGCTTGTTTGTTTTAGGAAAGGATAAAACATGAGAGGTAATGTTTATTTTGTGTGAGTGTATATCTTAAATAAAATACAATAAAAAATTTACAAGCGTGACCCACTTTTTTTCTCTCTCACAATAATCTCAACATTACCTTCTCATGTTCATTTTAAACATGAGAGGATTTTTATCTTTTCGGAAAATGCAAATTTTATTAATGCTATGTGACACGAAGTACATGATATGAACGTGCAAAATAATTCTGTCCCATTTTCATTTTCCTTCGAAAAAAAAGTTTAGCTTGTGATATGTGCACAAGGTACAATAACGAGCCACCCTCGTCAGTGGTGGAGCTCACCACTTCACACCATGGTGTCTTCGTCATTTGTTTCGTTAATTTTTTGGAGTACGCCAAATGTGAGAAAGTTCCATTTTATTATTATTATTTAATTGATTTTTTTGTGTTTTTATTAGGTATGATGGGTCTCAAAAGTAAAGTTTTAACTTAAATTATCGAGAAGATTTTTTTTTTTTTTTGGTAAAGGGTTTATTACCCGGTGAAAATAAGGAGAGAATGTTTTTCGGTGTATAAGTAAGTGGTATGTGAAAAGTAAAAGAATTGATGTTCTAATTGACTTAAGCGACTACACTTTGTGTTCTGCACGTTGTATCCTAATTAATGCCAAGTCCAAGTGATTGAAACTTTTTGTTCACCCTTATATTTAAAGATAAGGATCCTCTAATGTTCAAATTGAACATGATAGGTCATGTTGAAGATGTTGTGAGTAGAGCATTGATATATAATAATACAAATTTCTCACAATGATGACCCACTTTTTCTTTTCCACTCACAACAACCTCAACATGATCTATCATGTTCATCTTGAACATTAAAGGATCTTTATCCTATATTTAAATTAGCTTTTCTTTTAAGATTCAACCTCTTAAATATTACAATAAATAATCAAGAGGTACAATAGTAAAACTAAACGTTTACTAATGTTATTTATTGTAAAACTAAACTTTTAAATATTATAAGACAAATCAAAATAATAATGTGAAAACTGAAAATGGGACATACAGAGCAAGGCTTAGGTTATGGGATGTGATTTGTACACTTCTTGTTTTGATTGAGACACTCAAAAATATGATGACTTGACATTTATACTCTTCTAAGAATGAATATGAGTAAAAGTGATTTAAGGATACAAATGTCAAGTCATCATATTTTTTAGTGTCCCAATCAAAATAAAAAGTGCGCAAATCATTTCTCTTAGGTTATCCATACACTCTCTAAATAGCTAGTGACACTCCACTTTTTTGTTTGATTTTTTTTACTTATAAAACTACATAACAAAAAGTACAAAACAGAAAATATAAGTTTGGTAAGTCAAAAATATTAAAAGACAAAAAATACAAAACAAAAAACGATAAAAATACTGACTTTTTTTGTAGCTGGATGAATGTAAGTGAAGGGGTGCCGAAATCCTAAAAAAGAAGTATGCATAACATCACACCCATAGAGTAATTATTGTTCTTTATTTAGAAAAAATAATAAAACTTGACCTTATCAGTCAATGTTAATGATGAGAAAGAGTAATATGTTAAACATGATATTCAACATTGTATAAACTAGACAAAAATGTATAGTGGATTCAAAAGTATTCAAAAGTAAAGATGCTTTAACACATTTTTCTAGAAAAGGAAACATCTTTAATACTAGGACCATTTCAATACGACATGTAAGTCATGTGACAATATGTTTTGGTATAAAAGATAAAAGTTAAACTAGGATTGTGTTTGGTTGGGGTTTTTAAGGTCTTGAACAAAACTCTAGCACTCTGAAACACGTCAAAAGTTAGAAGTTAGAACATTCAATTACGTTTCAAACATTACTTTCTTTTATCAAATTTTCTACGTTAATTTGATGTGACACCATATATCAAAAACATGTGAGTTTTGGCTATCTATTTTCTTGTCTTTTCATTACCAAACAACATGTTATATTTCTAATCATGTTGAACATTGTTTAGCAACGATTAGTTTGCCTCTATTACAACTTTTGTTCTCAATATATGAGTTACAAAGCTTGTTTGTCGGATCTATACGTATCACACAAAGTGACAAAACAACGAAACCATAAAATCAACCAAATTGTAGATAAAAATCTATTAGTATATATACTCTTATACTAACAACACGTGACTAACTCATCAATCAAAAAGTTAAAAATTTAAATAAAACATGTTAGGTAGGCCTTTAAATGATTCTATACAACTTTATACATATCATCCTCACAAAAGACTTGTTTTCTTGGTGTTGAGATAATATCAAGCCATAGATAGTGACAACATGAGTAAGTGGATGTTCATGCACTAGTTAGGCTTATTATGATGACGAAGAAGATACCCAGTCACCATACATCATTATGTGTAGCCAAATATCTATGTGATATTTTGAACATTGTGAATGAAATGTGCTATCTTTTGGTTAACTGTGGATATATGAAGCTTAACTTAGAGCAAATAAGTCTTAGAGCGTGAATCATAGCATCCACATAGGCTTGTCGTGGAGGCATTGACATAAGCATCCGTCCACCACACAAAGGCGGAAGGAGCATGGACAGAACTAGGAGGTGTCTTGGGGGTGGTCCTTTATGGAATTTTGCGGAGTGCTGTTAAACTTTGTAAAAAACTCGAATTTTTAAAAGTGCATACGGTGTAAAAAATTATGTTCCTCGTTTCGTATAATTTTTTGTAACTATATATAGTCAAATTATATCATGGTTCCATCCTTGGAAGAAGGAGGTGACCAACCCTCCAATTGACCCACTACTCCCCGATCCCTATTATATAAGGCCCAATACCCATAACTATAACTATATATACAATTAGCGGTACACATAGGAAGTCGTGACTTTTTACACATCTCCCGAGAACCAAATTATACTATTATAACAGAGAGAAGTACTCGGTAGTCGTGTATTTTTTTACAAACCCTGAGACAAAATATATGGGAATTGTCCTTGGGGTTACCGATCTGTTGCAAAGTTAGTCATTAATGATTAACTTTGCAACGGAACGCTAACCCAATGACTATTTTTGTAAAAAAATTCAGAGTCAATTACGAAAATAGTCCTCGGGGTTATCGATCATTTGCAAAGTTAGTCCTTAATAACTAGCTTACTACACAATTTACGAAAATAGTCCTTGAGGTAAATGATAAAACGACGTAAATAATGGTAATAAACTAGTCTATGCTAAGGGTTGACATCTATATATGTCATGCCTTCGAATAATTCGTTGTTTGTATCATATCGATCACCAAGATATCGTCATGTGCCTGAATGCCTCGCAAAGTCCCAAATCAACATATATCAACTATTCTTTTATAATATATCTCAACACTCAACTAACTGCTACCAATACATTTGTATTTAGTGATATGTGAATAACCTATCAACCTATAAGTTGTAGGCTGAAGTCTCGTTATAGACATTGTGAAGTATTATGTGCGACAAATGATATAATTAAGTGTCATATACTTCGCTTTAGTTGTCAACAAAGCCATTATGTGCTGCTATATAGCTTCCCAGTTTACCGCACAATCCTGTATCATAAACCCGTGCCAATGTACGTCCGTCTATAATCCACGGTCAAACCCATTCAACATACCCACATCCGCAGATGCTATGTCAGGTCGCGTGCAAACTATTTGATACACATGACTTCCAAGTGCATATATACATGACCCCTTACTCTTCTTTTCTTCATCACGATTCCCTGAAAAACCACCCTCTAACGACAGCGTAGAGTGTCCACCCAACAATATCTGAACCGACATCTCGTTGGAAAACCTGAATATGACACCCTCAGAGTATTGCTACTCTGAGTCCTGAAGATCTCCATACCAAGTACTCCCCCCGTCCTAAAATTATTATCTCCCGACAAAAAACACACGGTTTAAGAAAAATGCATTTATTACTGTTTTCTCTTTCTTACTTTTTAACAGAATGACAGTTTTACCCTTAGCTAATTAATTAAAGTATTTTTTAAAGTTTGTAATAACAATTTCAAACAAGGGTAATATAGTAAACTTGATCAAACTGTCATATCTATTTTTAATAGTGGACAATTAAATTGGGACATCTCAAAAAAGAAACGTAGACAATAAAAATGAGACGAAAGGAGTATAATTTTCTTTGCTTCGTCCAGCAAACCCTTGGTAACCCATATCTCAGCCTTGCTTTCGCAAGTAAACCCCATATAATCTATATAGAAGAATAGATATATGAACATACCAGGTGCATAGTTCTAGTAAAATATGTTACTATCGTCACTACTTCGCCTGAAATCGTTGCTTAGCATACACATACTAGGCCGAGTATCCATATCTTCTTTCATTACATATATTCACTTGGAAATTACCTCACAAGAAACTGCATCCCTGAAAGTCAATGACTCATGTGCATATTCTTTTATCACTACAGCAACTCCTAAAGCAGCCATATTACTGTCACCTCTATACCTTTCTGCATCATAACCCTCTGCACCCTCTTCACTAAGTACTCCGGTTTTCATAATGAATGCCCTTACATTTTCACCATGGTGTACTTGCTTATTTACTAAGGAATCCGTGTTTGTTTTTCATTCAAGTTGTTTAACCTCCAACTTTCTTTGAACCACTGCAGCATGATCGTTACTCTCCTGAATTACATTAGCTTCACGATTTTCCTAAGCTCCTTACAGTTCCACCTCAAACCAAACACACTTTTGAACATGTACTCCATAGACTTCTGTTTTAACACAAAGACCAAGTTGCTTGAACCCAACTTGTTTTGAACTTCCATGCTTTTGTACAATATTCTCATCGAATTTTTTGATGTCAAACCTAGTTACAGAACTATTAATTCTTCTTTAACCTTGCTAAAAACCTTGTCAAGTTGTTTTTTAACCAACTTTACCGACAAGTCTTACAAGCCGTGTGCTAAATCTGCTTTCTTGTAATCATTGATCTACTAACCTTTAAAAAAAGCCTAAAGCTTCAATCTTTCCATCTCAATTCTACAACCTTGATATACCTTGTACTCCAAGTAATCACTTTTTCTTGAATCTCAAGACAAAGCTAAACTTTACATGTCTTCCAAGAACCACCAAGACTTGAATACCAAGAAACCGTTTAAAGTAAATCTTTTATCTATTAAACCCTAGCAAACCTGAAACTTGAAACCCAAGTAACAAACTAGTCGACAAAATCCTCGATGATAGAAGAACCCTAACCGAAAAACCTTGAACAAATAAATCAAAGAAAAACCCTTTGATGAAACCCTAGCTCAAATCGATTAAACTTCATCACCAAGTAACCTTCTTTAAACCAAAACTTTTAAGTCGAAACTTCTTGCAAAACCATATCACCTTTGAAGCTCAAAATCGAAACTCCAAGAACCTTATGACAAAAGAAAAGATTTCCTATAACCCTATGAGAATCGATTCACCTCCTTGCAAGAAAACTTCAAGAACCTTGTTGCCCAAGTAATTTTGACTTGTAAACCTAGAAACCTTGAACCTTGTAATCTACACAACGATAGCCAAATATTAACCAAAAAACCACAAAGAACACAACCACCTGACCAGAACCTTCGACAGCTTATATCTCCCTCTTGGAAGATCCTATGCAAGATCCCTCCAGTGAGATCCTAGATCTATGTGTCTTCAACCTACGGTTCTAATTTCATAGAAATCCAACGGTTAACGAACCCGCAACGCCAATTCTCCCATGGCTGCGCAGCAACCTACGAACCAAACCCGGTTCACTCGTTTTCTTGTTTCGGCTCTCTCCATGATGTGTGAATTATTCTTCTCGAACCTGGCTGTGATACTAATTGTTGGAAGAAATCCAGCAAACCAGTTTCTAGAGCGGAACCACGAATCAAGAACTACTCTAACAAGACCTCGGCAAAGGGTTATGGCCCCTTAATGCCGAATGGCACCAACACACACACGCGATATGTACACCCAAACATTTATTAAACGAGAGCAAGAAAAAAAGGTACGAATAAACCTCACCCCCTCATCTCTATTTATAGAGAATGAGGGGGGAGAAACCTAATCCTTGTTGAACAAGGAATCTACAATTGAGGAGGTTAGAAAATTTCCTAATACATGACTAACCTCTTTAAGTTTGAGCTAAACTACAACTAACTCCCCTAAACTTATATGCTAACCAAGGTTTTAAGATCGGGATCCTACTTATGATCGTTTTTGTATTTGTAATATCGAGATCGAAGATCGTATCGAGATCTTAAGATCATACAAAATGTCATTTTCTTAATACTTTACAAATCTACGAATTATTATGTATCATAAACACAAAATTAAATAAATATTTCATAAAAATGTTGTCTTAAATTATAATTATGAAATGTTTAAGAAGATTAACATGTCATTTTTTAAATTGTAAAAAACACAATCCATTTAATTTGTAACTTTTTAGTTTGTGTTTCGAGAAAAGTAAGATCGGATCGGATTAGATCTTAAGACCGGGATCCTATAAGATCTTAAGTTTGCAAAGATCCTATGTAAGATCCGGATCATTTTGCTTTGCAATATCATAAAATAGTAAGATCTTAAGATCAAGATCGAAATCTTAACAACCATTAACCTACCTATTACACACTAATATTCTAACATTGTAACAACAAAATGCTCTTAAATTTTTATTAAAGTAAGACAAAGTTAAATTTGCATTTCATGGTACGGTGCAATTTTTTATTTTTATCTAACTTCTGCTAGAAGCTTATCATGAATACTCGTGACTGTGAAGTTTCTAGCTACAAACAAATAATTCTTCCTTTCACTTATTTATTAGATCAACTGAAAGGCCATTGATTTGGAAAAAGAATAATCCAAAAGACACAAGAATCATGGCAACCTTCTCCGCCCAACAACCACCGTAAAACCACCGTCCGCATCCCACCAAACTCCTCTCACATTCAAACCCTAACATCACAAATTCCAAAACCAAATCCCAATCGTCTCACCTCTCAGTTTTGTCCATCTACTTTTTAGTTTGGATACCTTCTACCAAGTAAATCCTGGACTCCACAAACCCACCCCACAAGACGCATAGAACCTGTAATTGTAATAACGTGTCGAGCAGCGTGATACGAGCCAAACTAAGACATGTGATTTACACATGCCGGTCAAAGGAAGTCAATGGATAAGAAGTTGATATGAACCAAAGTCAACGCGGGTCAACACTTTCAAGAGTTGATATGAACCAAACTCATTTCCTTCTCTGTAATCGTCTGTAACAATCATTCAACTCCATTATCAATAACAAATCCCTTCATAGCAATTCTGTTTCGGTTTCAATTCTAATTCTTCTTGAAATCCTAACTGATTTGTGGGTCAAGTTTCATTTCTTCATTGATTTCTAGCTTGTTCATATCAACTAATCATATCCACACCTCCCACCACTCTGAGTACAAGTGCTACAATCGGTGCTCGAACCACTTTAGCACAAACTTCCATTCCGATGTTTTTCGAACAATCCCCGTCCAAAACCCACCAAGTGAACCACCAGAATCGCCGTCACGTGTCCCCATGCGCCGGTGACAGCCGTCGTTACGCGTCCCCACTCGTTTATGCAAAGACAGACTGGATGTACGCGAAAAGTTTGTTTTTTCGCATAAGGTTGATGACTTACGACCTTTGTATGCTTCGACTGGTTCAGCTGTTCCATCGTCGAAGTCGGGTCCGGTTGAAATGGGTTCGATGAGTGTCCGTTGGGGCTAGGTTCGATGGGTTCGACACCACGTATGTCGCATTCTATTGCGCCGGTAAACAATAATATGTGGCAGAACGATCAACCTACCCGTCGTATATCTTTTATCCGCTTTTTTATCATTTGTTAATGATTGTGCGTTTGATGTGATCCATATATTTAAGGTTTTTATATTTGGATTGTTGTATTCTATGTGATATGTCAAAATGATACCACATATATAGATCAGAAAGTTTGTTAGATAAGATGATATTGATGTTGTGGTTGATTGATGGGTGTTTTTGAGTTTTTTTAGCTAAGATGATATTGATGTGTGTGTGGTCGGAATTACTGGGTGGTTGCCGTTAAAAAATAAGGTTGAAGTTCAAAGATATGATGGAGGTGGCTGGGATTTGATGGAGGTGGCCGGAAAAATTGATGGCCGGAAACAATGGTGGTGTGATGGTGTTTTTATGATCCCACGCGTTGCTGCGGGGCATAATTCTTTTTACGAATTTATTTTGAATCAATATTAAGTGGGAATGTGTCCGTGCGTTGCGGTGGGGCTGACTTGTATGCAATACATGTATTTTATTTCACTGAACATTTTTTTTAAGAATCACGGAATTTGAATGAATGTTTGTCGTTGGGGTGAAGTATACGCTATTTATAGAGTTTATTATATAAGAAAGTCGTAAATAAGTTAAAAGTTAAGGGTACATTTTGTAAATTTTCTTTTTTATTTCCTATTTATATTAAACTTCTACATTTTTTATAAATTCGTGCGTATGTCATAAACATTTCAATATTAGGCTCATTTTGTTCGTAATTCAAAGATCTTTCCGATGGTTTTTTTTATCTGAATGAATCAGTACATATGTGCTATATATTTGATAAATAAAGTTTATTATTTAAAAAAGTCGTAATTAGTTATAAGTTGAGGGTCCGTTTTGTAACTTTTCTTTTTATATTTGATTTTGGGCCATTTTCATTCGTTGTTGGGCTAATGTTTTCGGGACAATACAATACGACGTCTTATTATATAAAAAATGTATATATATTTAATAATAAATAAATAAAAAATATGGAAAAACATATAAATATAAAATAAAAAAATATAAAAAATTGAAAGAAACAAAAAAAATGTTACATAAATGGTCCCTGAAGGTATATTAGTCATTTTCCACTGATGTTAAAGAAAAAATGAATGAAAAAAATGTCAAAGGGCAGATCAACCACAAGGACGTTTAGAGTAATTATCGAGGCAATAGAAGGAAACATGCAATTTAGGCATAACCACAAAGACCAAACATGTAATTAACTCATGTTATTTATTGTGACAATTTGTTAGGATAAACAAAATAGTAAAGCGAACATTGAAAATGAAACAAATATAACATTAACTATTCCAAAGATAAAAAAAACAAATATAACATTATCTTAATCACCATCTTAGTAGAATTGTATCTCCATTTTTGTGAAACCCAACAACACATGAGTCATCAGACACAACTTCGATTACGATATGCAAAACACCAAGGGTTTAGACAAATTTTTGTTTTTTGTTTTTTATCCTTTTACGGAATATTATTGGTCATTTATACATTTATAATAATAATAATGTGATGGTAATTTGAAGATGTAAATGATGGAAGAGATTAATGGTAACTTGTACCGCGTGTCACAACCGGATGAACATGTCAAACTCAACACATAAATTTTCCAAAATGTAAATATAACAGAGATAATTGCATAGTTTTTTTTGGGTGAAAATGTGAAAATATATTACCAACTTAAACTTAATGTTTACAAGAGAATTCAAATCCAAAACATGTTTTGGATCCTAAACATCAATACAAGCTATAACATCCAATACTAGACTATGAATTCAAGACAAACATTTGAAATTCTCTTCACTCACATTTTCACCGACAGTCCCTACATTTCCTTAACAACATGTCAACTAAAGCTAAAACCATAGTAGAATTAGCAGTAGCCAACATGGTTATAAGGCCTTATGACTGTGAAGATTTAAAGCAGTGGCTACATTTCCCTCTTGAAGGCTTAGAAATAAAACAGACTGCAGCACCATCCCTTACAGCCTATTTAAATCCAAGGCATCCAAGAAAGGCTTCACCAAAGCTTTAATCCTTGATATCTCAGATAAAGAGATACATTTCCATTCTAAAGGCAATCATCCCTACTGCAGCAACCTCCTCACAGTATAGCATGATTGGCATCCAGAGATGGCATCACTCTATACCCATGAGATCCAACCATCTCTATAACTCCCCTTACCCAATCATTGATAATCCACCCACCTATCCCCAAACTGACCCATACAACCAGCATATCATTCTTCACATATGAGATTATCCTCATTGTTCAATCTGTTAAATTATACCTTCCATACATTCTCTACATTTTCAGAGTGGGCAGATCTTTTGACTCTTAGGCTGGACAATTTAAGCCTGAATGTGTTACAGATAACATTGTATACTTCCACACTTACCACTTTTTCATTAGCAAACAATCTTCTATGTCTTTCATTCCAAATAAAATATACACTAGCAGCCAGGCATAATCTTCTCACAATGCTCCCAATAGACCGCTTACAGGGCATCTTTGAGAATTGGTCAATAATATCCTTCCAAACATAGCTGATATTTCTATTCTGCGCCATGTCTTTTATCATTCCCCATATTTGCTTACTGAATTGACATTCAAAGAATAGATGAGTATGGGGGTCAGGACAATTACTGCAGAGAGGACAAGTAGCCACCATTCTAGGATACCATTTGTGCATTCTATCCTGTGTAGACAACCTTCCTTGTATAGCCAACCATAGAATAAATGCATGCCTATGCACACAGTAAGAGAACCAAACAACATCACACCATGGAACCTTCTCCTTTGTTTCCCTTGTATCATTCCAAACCATATTAACAGAGAAAATTCCTTTATCACCTAGCTTGTTTGGGATTAATCTTGGTACAGGAATATCAGTTAACAAAGGGATTTCATTCTGCCATCTAGAAGGCCATTTCCATGTACTGCCAACAATCATATCAGCTACCTTCATATCTTCATCCATACCAATCTTCTTTATAATATCCGTAGACACATGATAGCTCAAAGGTTTACTTCCCCACCATGTATCATGCCACATAAAAGTACTCCAGCCATCCCCAATCAGTTTAACTATATGGTTTCTTATTTTCTCTCTCAATGAAAGGATCTGCTTTCATCCACAACTTGAATTACTCTCCACTCTAATACTCCTTATACTCTTGCCCTTTAACCTGACCACATTATCCATTTCACCCATAAAGACTCTTTATTACTTGCAATGTTCCACAAATGCTTTGACATCAATGCCTCATTCCACAAGCCTAGATCCTTGAGACCTAGCCCACCTTGATCCTTAGGATAACACAATTGTTTCCAGACCACCATTGCTTTACCTTTCTTTATATCAGTTTGTCCCCACAAGAAGTCTTTTTGGATTTTGTCAATGTCATTAATAACTGTTTTTGGAATGATGAAAATAGATGCCCAATACACATGTAGAGCAGAATGGACAGAAGCAATAAGTTGAAGCCTCCCAGCATAGGTGAGCATCTTATTCTTCCAATTTAGGATTTTCCCTTTCACCTTATCAATTAGACTTTAACATTCATTAATTCCAATTTGCTTGGTTATGAGAGGAACACCCAAGTAAGAGATAGGAAGGCATCCCACTTTAAAAGGCATCACATTAAGAATATTCCTCTTTACCTGGTCCCTTAAATATTATACATAGAAAAGTCTATGATGGAGAAAAAGTTTATGGTCGACAGGGCGTTCAAGACTAGTAGTAATGCGACCACACAAAGTGATCAAACCATAATGTCATATTAGCGCTAACTCAGTTTTCTTTCTTCTAGACCAACCAGACACCTAACACACGAGAAAAAAGGGAAAAAATAAACAAAACCCGTACCGACCAAGACCGATTTAGCCCAAAACCCCGGACCGAATGTGTTCCGTCCGGTCTGGTTCACTACAACAAAATAAGGGTCTAGGGTCGACATTCTCGACCCTAAGTTACAAAGGGTGTCGACCCAAAGTGCTTAG